>JAODAL010008317.1:0-118554 GCA_025379985.1 Phyllomedusa bahiana | reverse complement strand
ATAACATAAACTGGATACGGGGAACAACTTATTTGAAGAAAAATTTGGCTAAAGGTGACAAAAAAAAAATTGAGGTGCAAAAATACTTATTCCTTTAAAGCTAATGAAAAGTTGAGGACAGCTTGCAAGCAGGGGTGTAGCTATAGGAGGTGCAGCAGTTAAAGCTGTTACGGGACCTGGCATACTGAGGGGGCCCAAAAGCCCCTTTGACACATTTGGAGAATGTGTGTTATACAACTACTGAACCCCCAAAACTGCAAACAGAACTTTTGGGCACGGAGTATGATTTAGCAAATCCAAGCACTCTGTATAATATATATCCATGTATATGAGAGTAAGGCGTTATGTGATGCTGCCAAATTGTTGCCAAATAAAAGCTTTTGGGTGTGGGAAGATGCAGCCAGAAATTTGCCAAACTCCCTAACTATTGCGGTCTATGGAGAGGAAAATGCTATCTAACTAAGAGCAGTCTGTACTGTACAGAGTGAGCTGAAAATGGCGTTCACAAGGCAATACAGTGAAATATATATGACATGGTCGTGATTTTAGCAGCCAGTGAGAGCTCTACACCTTAGAGATGACGGTTTTGACACTTTTCTCTGTTCTCTGCACTGATTGGATGCCTGCCAAAAGTGCAGAAAAGTGGTTGGATGGCCGCCAAAAGTGCAGAAAGGTGATTGGATGGCCGCTGAAAATGAAACTGAAAATGGCGTGTTGAACTAGAACTTTACTCGAATGTTCGGTTCGAGTTCTAAAAAATTGAGATGTTCTACTAGAACTTAACTTTTTTAGAACAGTTCTAACAACACTAGTCCTGAAGGTACCAAATGTCAGCCGGGACTCCTCAGCCATGCAACATGGTCAGTTCATCAATAGATGAGCATCGCAACGCCATCCATTAAAAAATCCATGTTCTGTATTTAACAACTTTAAAGCGCTGTGAGGACAAACGCACACAAGCCTACACGTTTCAGATCCATCTTGGATCCTTGATCTTCCCACTTTACCTAGTCTGGGATTAAATCGGAAAAACACAATTTCTTTGAGGGATTGTACGTGAACTATTGAAATGGAATGCCTTGCCCATCTCTTTTTTTTTTGGGGGGGGGGGGGGGGGGGCACTGCCATCTAATATAGATGCATTCTTTCCCCAAGTTAGTATATCCACCTCAAAGTTTACTGCAGGTTACGAACCGCACTGCTATTTCCCAAGTAAATGCCATACACTTTATATGGTCCATTAAGATACTCAGAATAACACTTTGTAAACGGATTCTGTGCAGGGCAGAGAGGATGAATTTCCTTATCTAAAGATTTTAGGACACATCCCCACGGCACAGGACAAATACCGGTCGGTTTTTGTGTCGAACACACGGCCGCCCGGGGACGTCTTTTCTCCGCGATGAGAGGAGAATAGCCCTCCCCCTTCCCATTGACATGTTCTTCTGCCGCCCGAAAACCGGACAGAAGAATGAACATGTACAATGTTTTTCGGGTCGCCGGTGGTTTGAAAAACTGCCAGGCGGCACACCCGTACAGTGGGGACCGCTGCACAGGTTTTCCATCGTGGCCTGAGTAAAAGTTTGTGGCCGGTTTTTCAGATGGTTTGCAAAAAACCGGCCGCAAACCGGTGCAGTGGGGACATTACCTTATTATAATTATATATATATTTATATATATATATATATTTTATAGATATATATTATATTATATATTAATTATAGTACGGATTAGATTTCTTGAAGCAAGTCTTTAGCTTATGGTGTGTCCTATAAGCTCTTTACCTGTAGATGATGAGCTGCTCTTTTTGGATATCCAATGAGGACAGCTACATATTCTACTTCTGTTGTGTTCACTGTACAGGACCATTAAGTAGCTCCTGCCCTCAACCTGAACAATTTAATGCTTAAAGGGGTATTTCCATCCCGTTAATTAGCTTTAAACATGTAGGCAAAGGTACATACAGGTTATTACCAAATACATTGCTGTTCTGATTTGGCTTCATTTTAGAGTTAGAGCCATTCTTATCTCCTGCTTGTTTACACAACTTTCTATAGGTTACCAACCATGTCTCTCTGGTTAGGCAGCGGCGTAACATCACTTTCTTCTGTATTTTATCAGCAGCACAGGAGCGTTTATTGTTCCGACAGATGGTAACTCCTTAGATTTCCGAAGCCTTGTGGCCTGCTGTTAAAAGCCCTCCTTCCCCAATGTCCTAACAGGCTCACCTGGGAATAGCAGAGCTGAAATGTTCATCACTGCTGTGGAAAAACTCACAGCCTGAACAGAAAGTGGGAGCCTGAAGCTGGCTGTGAAGAGCGGTCTCTATCAATTGCCACTGATTTCTATGACTAGGATATGGAAGAGTTTTCTTTGCATTTTGACCTTTGTTTTACTGTTTTTTTTTTTTTTATCCCTTTAATTGCAGACTCTTGCTTGGGTGCAGCTAGGATCAGAACATGCAGAAAAAAACTTTTCCTCAGAGCTGCCGCCACAGTCCACTCAATTCAACATCAGCACTGGTCTCTCTGTCCCAGTGAACAAATCCTTTTCAGCATTCATTAAGGTAAACTTGTATACTTGCAGTTTTACCTAAAACTATATCTTATTTGCTTTTAGTGCTGTAAATTAAATTGAATTGTAGGTCTTGAGATTGAAACTGACCAGGATAACTTCAGCAGGGATCCTGTATGTGCTGATGCTAATATAGGTTTCATCTAGGTGCTTTGATTTTCTACCACATGCTAACATTTTTTAAAAAAAGGGGTTTCCATGTCTTGTTTTTTTTTTTTTTTTTTTTGTCTGTGTGTGTTAATAAATTAAACCAATTATATTCAGTTATTGATTTTGTATCTTTTAAAAAAAATTATGCCATCGGTGCCCTTTTTAAAATTTGAAAAACCTATACTGACATCAGATTCAGCGCTGTTGCCTTCCTCACTCTCTGCCAGTCTTCTGTTTTTACTTTTTGCTGCTTCCCATTGGGTACGTCACCACTGTTTGCCAGCAACATTCTTGGCTGCTACCTGACGTCACCGTTTGACAGCATCAGGCAGTGGCACGTGACTGCTGCAACAATTTTTTCATTAAAAAGAGTTAAGTCCTCCACATATATTCTAGGATACAATTTCCTTGACACTTCACAAATACTTGCTTCTTTGTGTTGCTCTAACACCTAAAATATCACTAAAAATACATTTAAGTTTGTGGCTGTAACGCTTAAAAATTACGAACAGTTCAAGGGATATGAAGGATTTTGCAACCATTGTTAAAAAAAAAAAAAAAATCCATTGTAAAAAGACCACCAGCAGAGTGTGATATGGGCACAGTGCTGAATCTGAAGCAAAGTGACAGATGAGTGTAAGTGGGTATTTTTGAAGGGTGCTAAAAAGCAAAAAAAAAAATAAAAGTAAATGGACAAAAACTGCTTGCTGTAATAAGATAAAAATCATAGTTACATAGTACGGTTGAAAATAGACATGTCCATCAAGTTCAACCAAGGGTGGGGAAAGATGTGGATGAAAGGAGGGCGAAAGGGAATTATTTAGCTTGTTCCCCCTATCTGCCCTAAATATTTAATTTCTGCTCTCAAAATTGCCATCAGACTGGATCTAGACGTTTTATACAGCTACATAAGTATTAATGTTATTTAGTAGTTATCTAAGCCTTTCTTGAAACCCTCAACTGTTCCTGCTGTGACCAGCTCCTCAGGCAGGCTATTCCACAGATTCACAGTTCTCATGGTGAAAAAGGATTTTCTGGAGAGTGAATCCTTTTTTCTCCAGTTGAATGGAATGTCTCCTTTTGTCTTTTGAGGGGGTTTTACATGAAATAGCTTTTCCCCATATCTTGTAGGGGCCATTTATATACTTATACAAATTAATCAGGTTTCCCTGGAGCTGTCTTTTCTCAAGACTAAATAAGTTCAATTCTTTTAACCTCTCCTCATAACTAAGATGTTCTATTCTATTCCCCTTATTAGTTTGGTTGCTCGTCTCTGCACTCTCTCTCTAGCTTTGTTCCATCTGTTCTATAAACTGGAACCAGAACTGAACAGCATATCCCAAATGAGGCCGCACCAATGCTTTATACAGCAATAATATTCCATCCTTGTCCCATGAGTCCAGGCCTCTGTTAATACACACAAAATCCTGCTGGCCTCAGAGGCAGCTGATTGACATTGCATGCTGTTCTGTAATCTTAGGGCTTGTTCACACGACGTTTTTGTGATCCGTTTTACGGATCCGTAAAACGGATCTGACAATTGTCAGTGTGATTAACTTTGCTTTCAATGGCAAAAGCGCATCGCTGTTCACACGAGTATTGCCGATGCCTTTACGCATGCGTTTTAGGGATCCTTTTAAGAATTACTGTCAATTCTTCTTGCTTTTTAGCAAGAGAAACCCCATAGGAAATAATGGAGGGGGCCTTTTGGCATCCCAAAAGGGATGCAAAAGCGCAGCATACATTTGGGTTTTTTTTAATCATTTTCAAACCCAAAAAAACCACCTTTAAAACGCATTGGTTTTTAAATTTTAAAATAAAAAAATTTTAATATTTTTTTTTTGGTTATATTTTTTATAAATGTGTGTGTTTTTTAAATATAATATATATATTAAATAAAAAATATATAATATATATATATATTATAAATATATAATTATTATAATATATATATTAATATGTATATAAATTTTTTTAAATTTATAATAAAATTAAAATTTATTTTATATAAAAATTCTATACAAAAGTTTAAATGTAATAATAATAAATGTATAAAATAGTATATAAAGTACTTTTATATTATGTACATAAATATTAATATGTATAAAAATATATTTTTTCTTTTATAAATATTTAGTTTAAAAATTTTTATTTTAAAACATGATTGTTATTAATTAATTTACATGGGGGGGGTTTGAAAAATATTGGGTTTATTTAAAAAAAAAAAAAAAGGGGGAGGGCGGGGTTTAAAATGGTTATGTCATTGATAGGTTATATTATATTTAAATTGCAGTTTATAGGTTGATTTAAATAGAATTTAAAAAACGATCCAAAAAAAAAGGGTCCTTAAAAAAGCATGCAAAACCATCCAAATAGCACCAAAAAAGGATCAGCTGTTCTTTCTGGATCCGCTTTTTGGGGTCAGTTTGCATCCAGTTTTGCAGGTTAAAAACGGGTCCCTAAAACGCATCCAAAACGGATCCAAAACGTCGTGTGAACAAGCCCTTACACGCCCTGCCTGTTCCGGCGGTCTCCCTGGGCCTTCCGTTTACATTAAATTGTTGGCATTTAGCTTTAAATTCAGTAGGGTGTCTTACACAATGTTTTTTGCAACTTTATAGTATCTTTGGACAAAACCTGAAGAAACCCCTCGGATATCACAATGCAGCGGCGGCAGTCCTGTAGGGGTTAATGGAGCAAACTTATTTCAGTGTGGGCTACGTTTTGCTGTTTTGCCCGGCACATACATTTATTTTACGGGCCAAAACGATCCATCGCGTTTTGCCCCCTAAAATAAATGTAAAATTCCGGGCAGTCATTAAGCCCACACCAATAGCTGTTGTCTCCTGTCTCTCCCAATCTAGGAGGGGCCCTGATTGGTAAAACTTTCCTCTCTCCTAGGAGGAAGCTTACACTAATCAATGATTTGAATCCCACAGGTAATACATTGGGCAATGTTCTGTTTAATAAAGATCTGACCCAAAATTTTGCAGCAACACATTGAAATGTTTTTTTTTAATATTTCAGCAAAACCATTCAAAACCAGGTCATGATAAATTCCAGCGAGCTAAGAAATTAAAGGATGCCAAACCCAAGGTGAAGAAGCTAAAATATCACCAGTACATACCCCCTGATCAGAAGCAGAAAGGATCGACAGCGTTGGACTCCTCTTATGCAAAAATTCTGCAACAGCAGCAGCTTTTCCTCCAGCTACAGATCCTCAATCAGCAGCAGCAGCAACATTACAACTATCAGACTATCCTGCCAGCACCTCCAAAGTAAGCACTACTGCATAAGGAGGGATTCCTTCTGTGAGGATTTCATTCTAGTAGTGGTCGCTATAATTAAAGTTCTGATGGCATTATTGTGTTGTATGTTACTAGCATTAAGTTAGTTGACACAGGTACCCTGTTTCCCTGAAAATAAGACGGCCCCGAAAATAAGACCTAGTGCATATTTTTTTATGCAATTCAGAGTTTGGCTGCTTATGCTGATGTTTGTGATGAAATCACTACAGTATATTAATACATGTGGATTTTTTTTTTTTGTTCAAAAATAAATGTGAATTCTTGTTCTTAAAAAATAAGACATCCCCTAAAAATAAGTCTTAGCTTGTCCTTAGGAGCAAAAATTAATATAAGACACTGTCTTATTTTTGGGGAAACAGGGTAAGTAGTTTAAAGTAATTATTAGGAATAGGAATCAGATAAGATATTGTAAATTGTCCCGTGAAATTAAAAAAGGGGAAGAATTGCAGAAAGTTTCTCCAGGGTAGATATATAGAGAGAGAGATGGTAAAAATTGTATCAAATGCATCATGTGCTTTTGGACCTCACCATAGACTTTGGTGGCATATCAATACAATGTGCCATCAAAATCTGATGGGTGTAAGTTCCACCTTTGAGACCTGCACCTATCTCCGGAACAGGCCCCTGAAAGAGTCAACTCAAAATGGAGAGCCGGTCATGCTTGCACACTACTATTCATTCTGTTCTATGGGAGTTCCACAAACAGGGGAGCATTTGGGGAAGACCCCCTTAACTGTTTGATGTCAATCACTATCAAACAATATCTTGGTGATCTAACTGTATGTCATGATTTTGAGATTTTGTGCACCACAACTTAGTTACATTGTGTGGATGGTGTAGGCTCAGCTTGGTCTGCGCCATCCATAGCACATGTCAGCCGTAACATACAAAAGGCTTAAAAGGGTTTTCCCACCATAGAATTTGAGGGCATATTGGTAGGCTATGCCATGAAAGTCTTAATAGGTGCAGGCTCCACCTCTGTGTCCTACACCTATCTTGGGAATGGGCCCCTGAAAGTTATGGCTCAGGTTGGAGAGCCGGTCTCGCTTGCATACGACTCGCCATTCTGTTCTAAGGGAGTTCCCAGTACCGGTGTGCGATGTGTTTGGCTGTACTCAGAACTCCCATAGAACAGAATGGAGAGTTGTAGGCAAGTGTGACCAACTCCCTGTTCTGACTGGAGACTTTTGGAGGCCCGTCACAGAGATAGGTGTGGGACCTGCACCTATCGAATTCTAATGGGATATTGCTAGGGTATCCAATCATACTTTATGGTGAGAGTCTGTAGCAACCACAGCACCTAAGTGTAACAGAGGAAGCCCCCTTTCTCTGTTTAAAATCCTGTTATGTCCCCATGATGAGATTGCAGCTTGCTGATGGATTGTCTGTCATGTGGGTTTGCCCATTAGTCCCAGCCTGAAGCAGTGACTATTAGGTTGCCAGTCACTTAATTCGTGAATAATAAACTGCAGAACCAGACTATTGTGCTGTGACTATATGAGGGATCAGAAGATTGCACAGTCCAGAAAAAAAACATTAACCACTTGTACACCACCATATGACCTAAAATGTCTGGGAGCTCCACAAGTGGCTGCAAAGACAGCAATAGTGCACTATGATGCAAAAAAACTGAAAATCAAAAAAGGACTAAAAACTGTTAAAAATCCTTGGGTTTTGGGGTAAAATACTGTTCAAATACTTGTTGGACTTGACAGTTTTTGGATTCAGAATCCGCTGAGTATTTTTTTTTTAATTATTAATATTATACATGTACGTCCTTGGTTGTGTGGATGCAGCCTAAATCTATGTATCTCCTCTATAGATCACCTCTATTTATTCATTCATTCATTCATTCTCTTTCTTTCCTTCTTTCTTTCTTTCCTTCTTTCCTTTCCTTCTTTTCTTTCCTTTCTTTCCTTTCCTTTTCTTTTCTTTTCTTTCTTTCCAGTCCTTCTTTCCTGTCTTTTCTTTCCTTGCTTTCATGTAACTTGATTTAACTTTGTCCCTACTATTACTAGGCCACTGCATGACCAGCAGACCACTGCAGTTCTTACTGCTCCCACCGCGGCGGTGCGCACTTTATCTGCAGTCAGCATCGCCACACATTGTGCCCCTATCGGATTTAAACAAAATGCAAGTGTTCCACCTACTGCGACAAAAACGGGGCCTCTGCCAAACAATTTGGATGACATGAAGGTAAAGTAAATTTGAAGTATTTAACTTGTGCTAAGACCAATTTTCTCCCACCTTTTGTAAGGTGGGAGAGATCTCAGGTCCGTGTATCCCGCCACTGTGTGACATAGGATACACTTTGCTGAGCCATAATATCAAACCACCTGCCTAATATTGTATAGGTCCCTCTGCTCTGTTGTTTTCTACGGCTCTGCCAGGATACCTGCATCGAAGTAAGTAACAAGGTATGAACAAGCTATTATCCCAATAGGCATCCTGTCAAGACACTATACCAGTATCCGACCTGGAGGCATTTGTTAGACACATGGCTGCCATGGTAATCCACCAGATGGAAATGCCTCTTCCTCAGTCAAACTCTGGGTGCTGTGTTGCATAATAAGTGTCTAGGAGCAATGAAATCTCATATACCCCCCAACAGGTCCCAATAATAACTAAATGTCATCCCACAATAAAACAAGTCCTCATGCAGCTCCTTCAACAGAAAAATAAACATGCTAATGGACTTGAGAGAGACACACACACATGCACACACTCTCTTTTCTTCTTTTAAAAGGTTTAGGCAACAGAAATTTATATATATTATATATATATATTATTATAATATATATATATATTATATTATATATATATATATATATATATAATATATACACACACACACACACACACAACACATACATACATGCATACATACATAGGTGTGGGACCTGCACCTATCTAATTTTAATGGGATATTGCTATCCAATCATACTTTATGGTGAGAGTCCGTAGCAACCACAGCACCTAAGTGTAACAGAGGAAGCCCCTTTCTCTGTTTAAAATCCTGTTATGTCCCCATGATGAGATTGCAGCTTGCTGATGGATTGTCTGTCATGTGGGTTTGCCCATTAGTCCCAGCCTGAAGCAGTGACTATTAGGTTGCCAAAAGGGGCAATACACTACGTTGAAATCCCTAAAGAAGCATTTATGCTATCTATCATATATGAAAAAACTTTGAGACTCTCGGTTCACATATCTTGATCAGAACATGTTTAAGCTGCCCACGACTTTCAACGTGGTCTCAAATCGGGCAGTCCCATCCTATCTTTTCCTCTCAATCGAGCCAATCAGGCCTCTCACTGGGTCACCGACCTCCATTATTCAGAGAGAAAAAATAAAAAACACCCAACCTGCAAAGCTGCCCTTCTTATGACAGCCTGTGAGAGTGGGCGGGGACAGAAACCCAAAATGGAAGCACCCCTTCCTTCCATATAGGTTAAAATCAATGTACAAACCCAAATATAAACGTATGTTTTGCACACAAAAACATCTCGAAAAAAAAGTATGCAAAACCCGGGTGCCACTGGCAGGGCGGGCACACATGTAAATTATACAATGGTACACAACACAGACCGCCGCCAGCGGCACATTTTCTGAAAAAGGGCAATACACTAAAGTCGAAATCCCTAAAGAAGCATTTATGCTATCTATCATACATGAAAAAACTTTGAGACTCTCGGTTCACAAAATCTTGATCAGAACATGTTTAAGCTGCCCACGACTTTCAACGTGGTCTCAAATCGGGCCAGTCCTAAAGGTAAAGAGGTAGGGCGCCGATTTGAACCACGTTGAAGTGTGGGCAGCTTAAACATGTTCTGATCAAGATAAACGAGTCTCAAAGTTTTTCATGTATAAGATAGCAAAAATCTCTTAGGGTTTCGAGTAGTGTATTGCCTTTTTGCAGAAAATGGCCGCTGGCGGGTCTGTGTGGTACATGTATAATTTAAATGTGCCCACCTGCCAGTGGACCAGGTTGCATACGTTTTTCAGAGATGTTTTGTGTGAGAAACATACGATACTTGGTGTAATTATTTAAATATATGGAAAGGAAGGGGTCCCATTTGGGTTTCTGTCGCCCAACCTCTCCAGGCTGCATAAGAAGGCACGCAGGTTGGGTGTTTTTTTATTTTTTCTCTCTGAATATGGAGGTCGGGGGACACAGGGGAGAGGCCTGATTGGCTCATTGAGAGGGGTTAAAGATAGCATGGACTGCCCGTTTGAGAACCACGTGAAAGTCGTGGGCAGCTGTAAACATGTTTTCTGTCATGATATGTTTAACCGAAAGAGTCTCAAGTTTTTTTATTGGTTGCCAGCACTTAATTCGTGAATAATAAACTGCAGAATATATATATATATATATATATATATATATATATATATATATATATATATATATATGTTTAAAACCATGTAAATTTAGTATTGCCATGATTGTACTGATCTATAAACACAGTTATCACATTCATTTTAAGTTTACTCCAAAACGTTGCCATTAAAAAATAAAACTTATCCCGAAAACAGAAAAAGTAAATGGTTCTTGTAAAGCAAAAAAATTGTATGGCCTTTAAGGGGTTCATCCCAGAATTCTGCCCTTGTGGGCAGATCGGGTAGCACATCAGTTACCAATTCAAGGGAATGTGTGATCAAAAATGACTTGTTTATCTCACATTTTTATGTTACACATTTTTCAAGAATTTTTTATTTTTTTTAATTTTCCATATCGCTTTCAATATTTTTTAAAAAATTCTTAAGTCCTGTTATTTTCACTTTGGCCACTAGACCTTATAATCATCTGATACTTCCTGTTCTGTAGAGAGAGATTTTCATCGGTCTGCCCATTATCTGTACAAGCAGGATTACACTGAAAGGTGATAGCAATGTGCATAGATAACACAGGACCCACCAGTCACAGTAGGAGTCACAGCTCCCCACTGACTTCTTTCCAGGTCACAAGCCTAGAAAACTCATATAGAAGTCCTGTTCCTGTCCTGCTCCTGTTCACAGGCTCCCATGTCTATGAAGCTGCTGTAAAGCATCTCTCTAAATGCTGTTAAAAGCCGTGCAGACAAGAATGCTGTCCCCACAATCATATACAAACGACTGAATTGAGAAATCTACAATCCGAAAATAAAAATGGCGAAGAAAAGAATATTTATCAGTGTCTTGTTTTAATAAGCAAAAAAAAAAAAAATGGTGACAGATTAACGTTAAAATTTCTCAATTTGACTGTAACAATCAAATTATTCTCTCTTTTATGTCCAATTAGTCATGTAGTTACTACTGCTTTAATAAGGTTTTTTTTTTTTTGTTTTGTTTTTTTTTTAACCATAATCAGGTGGCAGAGTTAAAGCAAGAGTTGAAGCAGCGTGGCCTACATGTGTCTGGGACAAAAAATGACCTCATTGAAAGACTTAAAGCAACACAAGACCCTGTTCCTGCCCCTATAAAGCCTGCTCCAGTCCAACAGCCAAAGCCATGTGAGGTTCTACCAGTGATCCCAAACGTTTACACCCCTTCGGCAGTGACGGACCCAGTAGGCTCAGGCAGCTCCACTCCACCATGTTCACCTTGCCCTTCAGAAATTTCTGTCATTAGTGTGGATGATGTGCATGCTGCTGGAGACGCCTGCGCAGAAACCATGTCTCCTCCTGTCACCCAGCTCATCCTCTTGCCCTCTCCAGCAGCAGTCACCGAGAAGTCCTCTACAGAGGTCAGGGATAAGGACATTATGCTTCAAGAGAAAGATAGGCAGATTGAAGAGCTAACGAGAAGGCTGAAACAGAAGCAAGAGCTGGTGGAAAGGCTGAAGCAACAGCTCGAACAGGAGAAAAGAGCGCAGCAAGCTCAATCCTCTGAGGATCACCAGCCTCGGGCTGTTCAAGTAAAACAGGAAATTGGCCGAGTTACATGTCACTCCAGCAGAGGTTCTGAAACATCAACTACAGGAGCCGCAGTGAATCATGAAGCTAGCAGCCTGCAAAAGACGCAGCACTTCATAAGGTCTATGTCTGGAAGGGATGGAATGAAAATCAATGGCTCCTCTGAAGCACAGCTGGTCTATACCGTTAATAAGCCAAGCGCTCAGCGTGCGGAGGACCATCAATCCGTCTTGCTGCAGGTTAGTAGACACGGTAAAGGGGTATTCCAATCTCCCTTTTTTTTTTTATCTCTTGTATAAAATAAGAATGGTTGACGGATTTCAAAATGCAGGTGTGAATCCACATATATATAGTTGATGAAGCCTGCCATCAATGTTGTAAGCCATGAATGCGCTTTAGGGTACATTCACGTGGTGTATTTGCAGGTCGTATTTCAGCTTGTAATTGCACTGAAATGCACCCCGCAAATATGGTAGTAGTAAAATGACCTTTGTTCAGACGCCAGTGTTTTTACGGTTGTATTTCTTGGTGCGTAATGTACACCTGTTAAAGGAAGTGATGACTTTGAGACACTTACACGCTGAGAAATAGAAAGGTATAGAAGACAGAAGTTGCCTCACGTTGAAGCTATGCGCTGGCCAGCGACTACTTTCAACAGCGCTAATGAAGGTGTGCGCAATTCAAGATGAAGTCTGCCATGGAGTTACTGAAGCCTTATACAGGTACATCCTCGCAGAGTCCCCATAGACTGACATAACCAAGGTGCGCGGAACCAATATTCCTTGAGGGGCAGAAAGTGAAGTGGAATCTTTGATACCTTCACTGACACATAAACAATAGAATTAGGGTATAGCAAATACGTCACAGCTCAAAAAAACACCAATATAAAATATAACTTTTAATATACTATGTAAAAAATATATACAAAGACAGTACCAAAATACCCCCTCAATACAAAAAAAACTCTAAAGATAAATATACATGACAATTGTACACATTCCAGATCCATTGTCTTTATCACGCGATTTGTCAGGCAGCTGAGCGGAGGTTTCGTCCTCATTCTTTTTGAACTTCCTAATCTACTGTCCCACCCCCCCCCCCCTCTCCCCTTATCCCTTTTCCCTCCTCCCTCCCCCACTTTTTTTTTTTCTCTCTTCCTTTCTTGCTCTCTCTTTTTTCTTAACCAACACTTCTTCTTCTCCTTTTATTTCTCACCCCCCTTTATGCTGGGTGTATAAGGTATCCTTTCCGTACAGTATTCCAATGGCATTTATTAGCTACAGATGTGGGTTCTATTATTGAATGTCCTACCAGATGTCTTGGACTGTACTCTCCCGCTGCGGCGGATCTCAGGGGAACTCGTGACTGTTTGTCTTCTGCTTTGTTTGTAGGTTTTACTTACCTGTATAGTTAATTACCTGTTTGGGTATTCATTGATTAGGGCTGTTAGGGGATCCAATGCTTCGCCTTTGTGATAACGAAGTAGGGTAGGTAGGGGAGTTGGTTGGGGTTTGTTTTTTTACAATACTTGTTCTAGCAAAGTATGTCTTAGTGAATATACGGTCTCAGCATTTTGTGTCTTGGTTAAAATCTCTTGTACTCCCTGTGCATGGATCTAGAAAATATCCTGGTGACCTCCTTTTTTGTGGGTTAATATGGCGAATAATACTATTTCATTATTGACGTGGAACGTCCGGGGACTAAACGACTGCATCAAGAGGGCCCTGGTCTTTAAATACTTGAAGTCGCGTAAATGCGATATCGTGTGCCTCCAGGAGACTCACATGGTTCCAGACAAATTACCAATACTTGGTCGTCCGTGGATAGGCTAGTCTTATCACTCGACTTTTACGAACTGTGCCAGGGGAGTCTCTATTTTTATCGGCCGCTTGGTCAGATTCAGTCTTATGAGGGCTTTTGATAGATGACCGGGGAAGGTATATTGTTTTAATTTGTTCTCTATTTCATGTCCCTTTTGTTATAATTGGGGTCTACATTCCACCCCCATATTCATCGATAGTAATTGGGGAAATCTTGGAAATACTGGCCGCCTACCCTGACGTGTCCAGTATCTGGCTTGGGGACTTTAATTGTACGTGGGATAGACGCCTCGACCGTCTTAACCCTTCTGATGTTGGCACTGTAGATCCGCTTCCCTCTTCCCTTCAGTCCCTACTCTCTGACTTCGGTGTCGATGACGCCTGGCGCTCTAGAAACCCAACAACACGCCAGTACTCGTGCTTCACTTCACAATTTAACGCGCTATCTCGAATTGATCTTATGCTGGTTCACAGGTCCCTCCTTCCAGTTGTCGAGTCCGTACACTACCTTGCCAGGTCCGTCTCCGATCATGCTCCGGGTGCACTCTCCCTGAAACTGGACAACATGCCCCCTAGAGTAAGGTGGCGTTTGAATCCCTTCTGGCTACAAATTCTGCCTCCAACAGTGTACTTTCTCGACAAGTGGCGCTTATTCTTTCAGGAGAATGCAGGGTCGGCGTCGATTGCAGTGACATGGGACGCCTTTAAGGCCTACGTGAGGGGTATTTTAACATCCGCCATTAGCGACCTGAGGAGGGGGTTGGCCCATCGAGAGCTTCAGCTGGCTAGAGACGTAACTGAGGCGGAGCTGCGGTACATCAGGGATCCCTCTAATGAGACCAAAGGAGAATGGTTATGTAGGACCAGGCTTTACAAGACCTGCCTGCATTCCAAAGCCCAAAAGAAAGCATTCTTCAGTCGGCAGTCCTACTTTGAGCATGGGGAAAAATGCGGCAAACTGTTAGCGTGTATGACACGGGGGACGTCTGAACCTCCAGTGATCCAGGAACTGATCTCTGCAGATGGGGCCTGTACCCGGGACCCGCTGGTAATATTGGAGCAGTTTCGCGCATACTACCAAAACTTCTATTCCTCTAAGATTACGGTCTCCACCTCGGAGATTAGAGACAATCTATCGGAGCTTGCCCTCCCTTCCCTATCGGTGGAGGATAGAGAATTCTTAGATAGTCCCATTACTGAACAAGAAATATTGGATTCCATTCATTCGTTTCAACCCGTCCAAATCGCCGGGTAGTGACGGACTCCCAATCGAGTTTTATAAGGAATATGAGGGACTTATTGTCCACCAGCTGCTAGAGGTATATCGGGCGGCTCTCCGGGATTCGGTTCTCCCTCTATCCATGTACGAGGCCATTATCGTAGTCCTCCCAAAGCCAGGTAAGGACCCTGCTTTTTGCGAGTCTTACCGTCCCATCTCCTTACTCCAGTCTGACATCAAAATTTTGGCCAAATTGCTGGCTAGGCGGTTGAACAAGGTCATTTTATCTATCATACATGCAGACCTATCGGGGTTCATGCCCGGGAAGTCGACGGCGCTGAACTTAAGGCGATTGTTTACTAATCTGCAGGCCACAAACGATGAAGTGGGCTCAAGGATTGTAGTGTCATTAGATGCTGCTAAATCCTTCGACTCCATTGAGTGGTCATACTTATTCCTTGCACTGGAGAAATTTGGTTAATGGGTGGGTTTCAGAGCCATTTAAGCTGTTTCGCAGTACGAGGCAGGGATGTCCTATTTCCCACCTACTTTTTGCCTTAGCGGTGGAACCCTTAGAAGCCAAAGTAAGGTCAGATGCCCGCATTAGGGGCCTATCCTCCCCAGCTATCTGTGAAAAAATTAGCTTATACGCTGATGACACTCTGTTGTATCTGTCTGATCCCAATGATTCTTTGGACTCTACACTGGCAGTGGTTGGGGAATTTGGGTCTTTCTCCGGGATTGTGATTAATTGGGAGAAATCTAAAGTTCTGCCGATTGACCAATCGGTCCCCACGGCACAGGCAGTGGCATGGCCATTAGTTTGGGCCTCTTCGATTACATATCTGGGGATACAAGTGTCTAGGTAAGTTCAGGAATTTGTAATGTTGAATATTCTTCCTCTATGTGATTTCATACAAAACAAAGTTAATAATTGGAATAAAATGCATCTCTCCACTGCGGCACGTATTAATTTGGTTAAGATGTCACTTCTGCCCAAAATACTGTACTTTCTCCAACAGGCTCCTGTATACCTTCTGAACAATCTGATCCTCCGCTTATGGGGCATACTGCTAGCATTTATATGGCAGGGTCGCAGACACCGCATAGCTGCTGATTGTCTAACGGCCCCTTGGGACGAGGGGGGGAGCGCCTTCCCGGACATTAATTTATACTACTTAGCAGGTCAGTTGTCTCATTTAGCTAGGTGGGATTCCGCTGAAAGGCTTAGGGTTCAAGCTTTGATGGTCTCCCATTTTAGTAATAGGTATTTACATCCCTTACAGCTCTTGTTCTGTGGCATGGCTTTTGCGGAGGGCAGGCTGCGCGACTTCCCTCTTCTAAGATAGGCCCTTATGGTTTGGCAAAAAGTACGCTTGCTATTCTATTCTGAGGGTATTGATTCGTTCTCCCCGGTTTGGCATTGTAAATTATTTCTGGGGCTGATTAGCATGTCCCGAGAGATTGATTGGAGCTCTCGAGGGGTGTGGTGTGTCTCTCAACTCTGTACTAGGGAGGGGTTCAGACCATTCCCAGAGTTGCAGGCTGAATTTGGGCTTCCCCCTGCTCAGCCAATTACCTACCACAGGGTAAAACAACCAGTTACTTCACAGCAAGGATTAACGGATGTGGTATTTAATAAATTCCCGTTCCCCCGCCTACTCCTCCCCCCCCCTCCCCCACCGACTACCCATGTGATCTCTCATTTCTATGCGCTTCTTTCTGCACAAAACAGGGAGGACCACCTGGTAAAACTCAGGGAGAGGTGGGAGACGGATCTGGGGGCGGTGACTGACGACCAATGGGAATTATGTATAGCCTCACCTAAGTTGGTCTCGTCCAATCTTAATGACAGGTTGACTCAATTATTTATTGTACACAGGTCCTATTATACTACATCAAGATTAAATAAGTTCAGACAGGGATACGTGGATGAATGCCCTAAATGCCACCTAACGTCCGGATCCTTCATGCACCTAATATGGTCCTGTCCAAGGGTGTTAGGATTTTGGTCGCAGGTCATTCAATTTTTAAACGATACAATGGGGTGCCCAGTCCCCCTCACCCCAATGGTGTGTTTGTTCGGACCCAGGCCGGATACTTTGGGACCCCGCTCAAAGTATATTTTTGTAACGGAAGTTCTTTACTATGCAAGGAAGGCTATCGCGCGAAAATGGTTGGCTGTTGGGCCTCCTTCAGTGGCTGAGTGGATGGGGCTAATCAATGGCATGTTGCCACTTCAGAAGTGGCTATATCGGCGTAGAAACAAAATGGGTAAATTCGATAAAATTTGGGGACGGTGGTTGAGCTCCTCTGGCACAGTTGGTCTATCCGGCGCTCTGGATTATGAGTCTCCTGTAAGCCCTTGAGAGGCGGTCGTCCCGGGCGTGGTTCCATACTCTTTTCCTCTGCTGTTTTTCCGGAGGAGCCTGCACAGGGAGGCTACATACTTATTTCTTTTTGACTCTTTTGCCGCTCTAGTGGGTGGTATTGAACCCGTGGGTACAGCTGAGACAACTGTTATATTGAGATTATGCAATTCTCTACGTTGTTAACTCTTCCCTGATTTGTTGTAGGGAAGATAGGGTTCAGTCTGTATTATTACTTGGGTACTCTTGTTAATTATACTGTGATGTCTCTGTAATCATATCTATATATCTATGCTACTGTAGTACAATAATGTACTGAAAGTGTACACAACTTATCCTGTTTAGATGTACCTACTATTGGATCCTTCAAATAAAGTTTTTATTTGTTAAGTAAGAAAAAAAACGTGTATAGCCCTCTAGTCGTTATTGCCCTCAACCTCCTTCCTCTTCTGTCCCAATCTGACTGTCAAAAGGTAGCACTCCATATACTTCAAAACCCTGGCACATTTGGTGACAACCTTGATATATACCTCAAACATGTTTTCTTCAGTGGCACTCCAAGTGTGACAAACGTCTTTGGAGAAATATCAAGTATAAAAGTTCATGGCCAAACTTACAACTCTGCCCTTTACCATAACAAGCAACCTAATTTTACCTTTCTTATCTATGCAGTATCTATTAGTTCAAAATCTATTAGTTCAAAATCACTTTTAGGTACTTTCTACTATCTCACTAGTCTAAAAGAGCAGGTGCCTATCGTTGACCTCTGTAATGAAGCCCTGGCCACTTATTTCAAAGTGAAAATGTAAAACTTGCTCAGTTATCCTATATCCATAATAGATAAGACCCTCTACTGCGGGTAGCCTTGGAGTCACTCTTCTTTAGCCTCTTCCTTTCTTTGGGTCTTGATATGGTCCCCCAACTTGACTGATTCCACCCAAAAAATCACATATAATGTTATACAACTCTGGAGACATTTGATTCTCACTAAAGCTCTAAACCCTGTTTTCCCCACCAAAACCTCTTTTCCACATCCCACTTTTTCTCTAGGTCTTTTACTGATTGTCTTTTACTGATTGGGATCCTAATTATTTTATGCAGAGAAAAATAATTTCTAAATTCTACTCTAATATTCATTACTTACCTTCTGAATCTCCTAGAGCTCATCAGATTGTTCACTTGCTAACATACTCCCTTTCACAGGGTAGCACTATAAATACTACTGCATTAAAAGACTTAGGATATATGCTCCCTATCTTAAGGAGCTTCACAAAGCAATGCAGTTAGTTAACTATATACAGTTGAAACCAGAAGTTTACATACACTATAGCAAGAGACACATATGCATGTTTTTCTTACTATCTGACATGAAATCAGAATAAACCTTGCCCTTTTTAGTTAAATTAGGATTACCAAAATTATTTATATTTGCCAAATGCCAGAAAAATGAGAGAATTTTTAAGGCATTTTTATTACTTTCTGCAAAGTCAAAAGTTTACATACATTTCATTAGTATTTGGTAGCATTGCCCTTAAACTGTATGACTTGGGTCAAACTTTTTAGATATCCTTCCACAAACTCCTCACAATAGTTGGTAGGAATTTTGGCCCATTCCTCCTGACAGAACTGGTGTAACTGAGCCATGTTTGTAGGTCGCCTTGCTCGTACCTGCCTTTTCAGCATTCCCATACATTTTCTATAGGATTGAGCTTTGTGATGGCCTCTCCAAAACTTTGACTTGGTTATCCTTAAGCCACTTGGTAACCAGTTTAGCAGTATGCTTTGGGTCATTGTCCATTCGAAAGACCAATTTTCGCACAAGCTTTAACTTCTTGGCTGATGTCTTCAGATGCAACTTCAGTATTGCCACATAATCTTTCCTCATGATGGCATCTATTTTTTGAAGTAAACCAGTCCTTCCTGCTTCAAAACAAATCCACAACATGATGCTGCCACCCCCGTGTTTCACAGTTTGGATGGTGTTCTTAGGCTTCCAAGCTTCTCCCTTTTTCCTCCAAACGTAATGATGGTCATTATGGCCAAACAGTTCAATTTTAGTTTTGTCAGACCACGGGACATGTCTCCAAAAATGTAGGTCTATTCCTGTGTGTATTTGCAAACATTAATCTGGCTTTTATATGTTTCTTTTGGCGTAATGGCTTCTTCCTGGCAGAGTGGCCTTTCAGCCCATGTTGATACAGTACTTGTTTCACTGTGGATAATGACACAATCTTACCAGCTTCCGCCAGCATCTTCACAAGGTCTTTTGCTTTTGTTTTTGGGTTGATATACACATGTCGGAACAAAGCACATTCATCTTTGAGACACAGAACCCATCTCCTTCCTGAGCAGTATGATGGCTGGACATTCCCATCTTGTTTGTACTTGCGTATAATTGTTTGTACAGGTGAACAAAGTACCTTCAGGTATCTGGAAATTGAACTGAAGGATGATCCAGACTTGTGCAAGTCCACAATTCTCCTCCTGATCTCTTGGCTAATTTCTTCAGAGTTTCCCATGATGTTACACACAGAAGCAGTGTTTTTCTGGTTTGATTTAAAATACATCCACAGGTGTGTTCTACAGATGCTGCAATAACTTCAGAAGCTTCCAATAATACAACGTCATATGGCTGTCAAGATTGTTAAAGCATGTAATCTAATGTTGTAAACTTTTACTTTGCGAAAGTAATAAAGCTTAAAAAAATTTCTCTTGATTATTCTGCATTTGGCAAATATAAATAATTTTGGTAATCCTAAATTACCTAAAATGGGTAAGGTTTATTCTGATTTCATGTCAGATAGTGAGAAAAACATGCATATGTGTCTTTTTATGTTGTGTATATGAACTTCCGGTTTCAACTGTAACTATACTGTTATAACTGTACCTAGGTTACCTGTGAAGATATAAAATGTATTTGAACGAATTACAGATATACACTAGCTCTACGTTTATTCAGGTACTAACCATGTACGTAATGGGTTGGTTACTCCCTTTTGCCTTCAGAACTGGCCTAATTTCTTCGTGTGACATGATTCCAAATGGTGTGAAACGTATGCTCAATTGGTACCAGGGGCCAAAGGTTTGAAGATATAATATTTACGACTTACACATGAAACTCTACTTTCTAGCCTGAACCTTGATACAAGTCAGGTTAGGATACATGCTTTCATGTTTGTTGACACCATATTCTGATCCTTACATCTGAATGTCGCAGCAATGAGATCATAGACCAGGCAAACGTTTGTCAAATCTTACTGCCAATTTCGATGGACTTGGAATTGGAGCATAGTTTCTGTTCTTACGAAAGGATGCACCCTGAGTGTTTTATCTGCTATCTGTACATTACTCTTCACAGTTTCCTACTTATTCAAGATTACATCTATCTAGACCTACATCGTGTAACACCACTTAATGCGTCGAGATGTATCCTTGGCATAAATCTAGAAATCTACCAGTTGTGAATTTCTTTGTGCCATGTGCTACACTTATCATATTTGCAGGGCCGTGATAAAATTGTTACTAGATCTTGAAAGAGTGTTTCTATGTCATTTTTGACCATTCTGTAAACTAGCCAAAAATAAGTTTCTCAAAATCCCAGACAACAAAGCTCTTCCACTGAAATACTTCTGCACTTTTTTGATCAAAAATGCACGTTCAAAGGCTTCAAATCCCCTTTTTCCCCATACTGATGCTGGGTTTTTGAACTGCAGGATTTTGTCTTGCCATGTTACATGCCTAAAGCACTGATTGCCCCCATGTTTTTGGCTGATTAGAAAAAGTGTTAACGACAGTTGGCAGGTGTACCAAATAAAGTGGCCGGTGAGTGTACGTGCTATTGTTGTTTTATTCCTACTAACTTGCAATCTTTTCTCTTTTGATAACAGATTGTTCTATAAGCTCTTGTTTCTCAACCCTACTTGCTTGTTTATATGTTGCATGGTTTGAGGAATGCTTTTTGTTTACAATTGATAATCTTTT
Organism: Phyllomedusa bahiana; assembly: GCA_025379985.1. NCBI lineage: Eukaryota > Metazoa > Chordata > Amphibia > Anura > Hylidae > Phyllomedusa > Phyllomedusa bahiana. The sequence continues at coordinate 97,242 of JAODAL010008317.1, read as the reverse complement.
TCATGCTAATATCATCAGGTATGGTACATATATTGACGTTTTGTGGAATATTTGATCCTCTAAAACCACTACATTGCACAACTTTGTTTTATATACGAGTCATAATAGTTTTAATTTACAAATTACTGTGCAACATGAAAGTGTTTCTATCTCATATCTTAATGTACTCTTCACAGGTTATTCTAAACAAATTAACACCAGATTACACCACAGACTACAAGTAACACCACTCTAAATGCGGCGAGATGTCATCCTTGGCATAAATCTAAAATCTACCAGTTGTAGAATTTATTTGTGCTACATGTGCTAGCACTTATTCATATTTGCAGGGCCGTGATAAAATTGTTACTAGATCTTGTGAAAGAGTGTATTCTATGTCATTCTTTACCAGAGCTGTAAATATAGCCAAAAATAAGTCTCATCATACTTACCCAGACAACAAAGCTCTTCCAGCTGGAAATACTTCTGCACTTATTTTTTTGATCCCATAAAGTTCAAATTTTTCAAAGATGGTTGATATTCTTATTACCTCTTTGACTATACCAGGATTAGATATAAGCTACCATTTTGAACTCAGGAGTCTGATTTCTTGCCCATAGGAATCACACACTAGGCAATATCTTGTCACCAAGTCTTTCTCTCTCTATATTGCCACAGACCTGACTGAAACTAGAAAGGTGTTTTAATTGTAAAAAAAAATCAGTTCAATCACAGGTTTTCTCTTCACTTGTAACATTCCAGACCCACAAAATTGAGAAGTTTTATTAATTGCAACATGTGATCTGCGTAATATCCTGTATATCGGTAATATGCAATGTGTCAGATGTATAACCAGTAAGTTGAAAAGTTTCCACCAGATTTGCGGTCAGAAAACTCATCCCAACATCTTCATCAGATCCATGTCCAAAACCCCATAGAAATTAATGGGACTCATTTTTGGAAAATAAACAGCCAATATCCACTTAGAGAAATGTCGGACAACGCGGTTTTCTGATTCAGAATCTGACAAGTATTTTGTCCCTTGTTGTGTGAACGCAGGACAAAGGCATTATTTCCTTATGTGTTCATTGACTATGAGTAATCCTTGTCCGAAACGCACAAGTTTTAGGTTTGAGCTGTACAGCTTTTTATCTCCTCATGTCAGTTTTGTTGTTTTTTTTTTTTTTTTTAAACCACAATTTTTATTGAGGGATCCAAATCAGCAATATTTCCTTCACATACACTTAAACTTGTACAGAAGGTAGAGTGATAACCACACTTAATATCAGCAGAAATTATTATGGCTCTGTAAAGTAACCACTACACCTTGCATTTCGGATCATCCTCATAAATTTTGCTATTTATAAAAATGCTAACCATGTTCCAATGTTCCCCTTTCGGATATTATCAAAAAGTCTAGGTCTTATAAGGAGCAATAAATTGATCCGAAAGGCAAGAACCTAGTGGTTCTGTATTTACTCATTAAACTTAGCATAAAACCAGAACAAATGTAACTACAACTTCAAGAACACCAAAAATCCTCTCCCGCTGGTATTCATCTCACCTCACTGAAAAGGCCTTCATCTGTGTTAAACTTATGTCCCACTCCAGTACTTTGTTCCCGTACTATCAGAGCCTTTCATCCCTGACAGTGACTGAGAGATGTATTCCCTTTCCTATATAATGTACCTGACTACTGCCCTCTTTCTCTAAAGCCAATCAATCGGTGTCTCCCTCGATCAATCTACCTAGCGAGCCTCCTAGTTTCTCCTGGAGGTAGTACGAAGTAAGCCTAAAGGGTGTCATTAAATTAGCTATTTCTGTGTCAGTGAATATCTTAACTATAAATTGCTTCCATTCCTTGAAAAACTGTTCTGTAAGTTTCTCCTTATTATTTTCCGCCTCTATTCTATCTATTATCATTAATCTCCTCAAGATGTCAATGACTTCTTGAAGTTTGGGGGTGCCATCCTCTAGCCAGTGTCTTAGTATGCCTTTTTTTGCCGCCAGTAAAGTGAGATGTACTCCTTTTTTGCTCATGGCGGTCTGTGTGTCATTACCTTCCCCTTTCCGTGGGATGAAGTGAAATATCGCACTTATAGGAGTGTCTGGTACCCTATAAGTCCAAACTGATTCTATCAAAGCGTAAATGTCCTCCCAGTATTTTGTTAGTTTTGGGCAGTGCCAAAGACCATGGAGTAAGTTTGCCTTCTGGAGTCTGCACTTCGGGCATTCTCGTAAATAGTGGGATGGGGCATCCTTATAGGGGATATCAAAGGCATATGTTGCCTTGTGGGCTATTCTAAACACCATCTCCCTCCAATTGTCGTTAGTTATGGCCTTCCTTATCTTATCCAGGCCTATTTTAATCTGTTGTCTTGCTTCTGGACCTCCCAATTCCCCGTCCCATGATCTAAAGCAATCGTCATTTACCTTTTGGAGTGCTTTCTCTCTCAGTAAGTTATATAACATTGATAGCGAGACCTGGCCTACTTGCTTACTCATCAAAGTGTCAAAGTCTCCCCTAATCTCAACTGCTGGCAGATTTCGTACCTGACTCCTACAAAAGTGGATAATCTGGAAATACTGGAAAATTTGAGTAGGTTTTAGTTCATATTTCGTTTTCAGCTCTTCCCAGCTCAGAAACCTGTGTTCCGTGGCATGACACAGATCAGACACCAGTAGGATATGTTTGTCTCTCCATTCCCGATAGAATCTATTTTCCCTGCCTTGAGCAAAAGCTGGGAGATCCCATATTGGAGCATATTTTGATAGATGCATAGGTAGTCCATATATTTTACGCACTATCTTCCATACTGCTATCGTGTCTCTCAATATGACGCTGTGCTTTGCCGCGGGAGGCAGGTCTCTATAAGGGGTGTGCACTAAAGCGCTTAATGGGTAAGAGCCCGCTAGTTGCTGCTCCAATCGTAAGTTCGAGAAGTTGTTTGTTCCATGTAGCCAGTCTCTAACATGTCATATCAGAGATGCCAAATTATACAAACGTATATCAGGCATTTGTAGTCCTCCCCCCTTCTTTGGCATCACTAATTTCTTATAGGCTATCCGTGGTCTCTTTTTGTTCCACAGATACGCGGTGAAGGCCGCTTGCAATTTATTGATATCCTTGTGACGTAAAAGCAGGGGTATATTCTGAAGGGGATATAATAGTTTAGAGAAACTCATCATTTTTATCAGGTGGGCTCTCCCAAATAATGTCAAGGGTAGGTTTCTCCATTTATCAAGTTCTTTCACTATCTTTTCCATTAACGGGGTATAGTTTAGTCGGTATAAGGAAGAGGTGTCCCTGCCTATCTTTATTCCTAAGTATGTTAGGCATGTCCGTGAGATTTCCACCTTCCCTTCTAATCCCGTAGCGTTTGGGTTGCTTTCCAAGAACAGCAACTGGCTTTTTGTTGCGTTTATCTTGTAGCCTATGAGATCTCCCAATTCTGACAACTCCCTTATAATACCCTCCAGTTGTTGTCTGGGCGAGCGTACAAATAACAGTAGGTCATCAGCAAATCCGCATATTTTTACCTCCTCATCACCCACCTTTATTCCCCTGTAAACATCCGATGAGATCAAATGAACAATTAGTGGCTCTAGCGCTATGTTAAAGAGGAGAGGGGATAGAGGGCACCCCTGCCTTGTCCCTTTCTGCAGTGTAATAGGATCAGATAGAAAGCCTGGGGTGTTCACCCTGGCTTGTGGGTTAAGGTATATGGCTGTTAGGAAGTTCCTAATGTCCCCCTGTATATTCATTTTGTCCATAACCGCGTTTAACCATGTCCATTTGACATTATCGAATGCCTTTTCTGCATCCAAGGCAAATAGAGCAGGCACCTCGTCTCCACTATTGTTTCTAGCTATAGTGTCTTGGACCGCCAGGATAGTCCTTATATTAATGACTCCTGATCTGCCTTTGACAAATCCATTCTGACTGGGATTTATGAGCTTGGGCATGAATTGGGCTAAGCGGTTGGCCATAATTTTAGAAAAAATCTTTGCATCCTGATTAATTAGTGAAATTGGCCTGTATGAACCAGGGGAAGCTGGGTCTTTGCCCTGTTTATGTAGCACTTTAATGTAAGCGGTGTTTGCTGAGTTTATCATTTTGTTTGTAGAGATGGTTTTCACAAACACTTCTCTGAGGTCTGCCACTATATCAGGGGCCAGGATCTTGTAGAACTCAGAGCTCAGTCCATCTGGACCCGGGGCTTTATGTTTAGGTAAAGCCCTAATTGTGTCTGTGATTTCCTCCTCTGTAACCGGGGAGTTTAGTACTCTCAAGTCGTCCTCCCCCAGCTTCTGCAGTGGGACTTTATTCAGGAAGCGAGTAAAGTCCTTTTCCTGAGCATCATCGCTGTACAACTCGCTATAGAAGTTATGAAAGATCTTATTTATTTCCTTTGGATCCTTATGTTTTACTCCCGTTGAGTCTTTTATCTCTCGTATTATTTGCTGTCTAAACTTCCCTTTGGCCATATTGGCCAATAGCTTGCCGGATTTATTGCCGAATCTAAAGTAAGCTGCTTGCTGGTGGTCATTGTGGATCTTATCTAGTCTCTCCTGCCATGTCTCATATTCTAGTTTTGCTTGTTTCCATTCTTGTTTATCTGCCTCGGATAGGGAATCTACATATTTCGTGTAACTATTTCTAAGTTTGGACATTGCCTCTGCGTGTTGTTGTCTAGTGCGTTTCTTAATCACTGCCGAATAGGCTAGTATTTTACCTCGCATCACTGCTTTGGCTGTGTCCCAAAATAGGAAGGGGTCCTCCCTATGTTCCTTGTTGTCCATGACATACTCTATCCACCACCCTCTAACTTTAGACCTGACATCCTCTCCCTGAGCCAAAAACGTTGGGAATCTCCAAAATATGTCAGTGCCCATGGGAAACTCTGTTTGTAATTTAATTGACACCGGGGCATGGTCAGAAATCACCATGTCCAAGATTTTGGTCTCAGTTACCTTCCTCATTAAGGTATCAGAAGTAAAGAGATAATCTAATCTAGACCATGAGGAATGAACGTGTGAAAAGAATGTAAATTCTCTTCCTTCTGGGTGTTCTAATCTCCATGCGTCTCTCAAGTTAGTGGTTTCTGTCATTTGGGCTAAGAATGATTTACCCTGTGTTTGCGGCCTGGAAGGTTGGGTTGCTTTTCTTCTATCCTCCCCTGGCTCCATAACACTGTTGAAATCTCCCGCCACTAGGATTTGTGCTTCCCTGTCTTGAAGAATGCAGGTCTCCAATTCCCTGAAGAACTCTTTATCTGGGTTGTTTGGGGCATATGTGTTGTATATGCTCATCCGGCCCGACGGAGTATCTAAAATTACATGGTGGAGCCTACCCTCCCTGATCGAGCTAGAGGACACCACCGAACATTGGGCTTGTTTATGGATCAACATCAATACTCCGGCTTTGTTACCTACTGCTGGTAAACCTATTATCTCCCCTACCCACATCCTGTTCATCCTCTGAATATCCTCCGCTTTCAGGTGTGTTTCCTGTAGCAATATTATGTCTCCCCTAAGCTTCCTCAAATGTCTGAGTATCATTCTCCTTTTGTGAGGAGAATTAAGCCCTTTTATATTCCAGGTGATTACTCTAGTCATTGGAGGAAGTGTATGGGACTTTACAATATAAGAGGTTCACATACTGCTTATTTATCATTTTATCCTTTTCCTGGTGTGTCTGACGGCTCTCACTCATAGTCTTTCCCATTATATACCAGCGGTGAAGTAAAATGGAACAACAAACTTTTAAAATTCCATAACTATTATAACTAGAAACTTTCTCTGTCAGAAATACTTCTGTGTCGACTTCTCTTTTTTCATACATGCGTCTCTCCTTCTCCCCTTCCTCTTCTAGGCACATCAGGGTACTCTCACCTCTAGCTAGCCCCTCCCTCCCCAGCCCTCACTTCATGTCCCGTATGGGGATGAAATCTGAGCGCTTCTAACCCCTGTTTACCTACCCCTAATACTTAGTGAAAATAGAACCATCATACATTAGTTAAACACTCATGACTTATCTATCACTCGCTCTAGTGTTTTCTCAAATGTCTCTAATAGCGACCAGACAAAAGATATGAAACAACAGTCACTCATCGCTTCCTTGCTGAGCGGGGGGGCAGGGCCGGAGTGTCCATAGCCTCCTGTCTCCTCTGTGGATGTGGCGGCGGCGACCCATGTGCAGAATCCGATGCTCTCCTCTCCCTCCGCGGGCCGGCTGATCTCTCTCTTCCATCTCCTTCCGCGTCATCTCTGTGTCGCTCTATATCTGCTATAAAGGCTTCGGCTGCTTCAGGTGTGATGAAAGACTCCGATCTGCCATTTGATAGGAATATGCGTAGTGTCGCCGGGAATTGTAAGGAGAATCTGATTTGTTTACGGACTAAGTCGCTGCATGTCTGAGAAAAAGCCCGTCTTTTTTTGGTCACCTCCGCTGAGTAATCTGCAAACATTAAGATGTTGTGTCCTTTAACCATCACTTTCTCTCTTTGCTTTCTAAAAGATTGTAGGATTTGTGATTTTTCAGAAAAGTCAAGGTAGCGGACTAGAACTGGCCTGGGTCTCTCGCCTTCTGTTGTGTTAGTCCCACGTGCAGGGCCCAGGCGGTGTGCCCGTTCAACTTTACATTCATGTGTTAACCCTAGAGCTTTTGGAATGTCCACAGAGCATATTTTAGGCAGCTGTGCCTGTGAAAACGATTCCGGCAAACCAATAATACGGACATTATTGCGCCTTGAGCGGTTTTCTAAATCGTCCACCTTTTCTTGTAAAGACTTATTGGTTCTTATCACTTTCTGGAGGGTGCTTCTCACCCCTAGTATGTCATCCTCAACCCTGCTTGTTCTTTGCTCAAGCTCTGCTATCTGAGTAGTATGTGCAGTAATGTCTGCCTGGATCTGCCTCATGGTTTCTGTGACTAGCGCCGTCAGGGATTCTTTAATATCTGGAGCCATTAATCTAGCCACCTTCCTTGCTAGACCTCTGCAGTTGCCTACAAATCCTGAGGCCCCTGTCTCCTGATCGCTGCTCTCACTTTCTCCCGAGGATACTTGCGATTGAGATGCGGTCCTGCTGCTCCTCGTTGCACGGGGAGGATCGGGCGCCATCTTGGATATGGCCGCGGCTGCAGTAACGGCTCTGTTTTTTCTTGTGGGAGACGTCCCCAGCTGTATCCCGGGCTGTCGTGGCGTGTCGCCCGGTTATGTGGCGAGGTGCGCTGCTTTTTACCGCAGCTGTGCAGAGATTCTGGCCTGGGAGAGTCCCGTTAGTGAGGGCCGGTAGCGGAGCCCCTTCTCCCAGCAGCCTCACATGGATGCGCCGGAACCGGAAGTCCAGTTTTGTTGTTTTTAATGTGGCTTATTAAAGAATAAGTTTTAATTTTATGGTTTGGATGCTGGACATTTATCAACAAGGTTTCTCTGTGGATATCGCCCTCTTTGTGCAGTAATATTCTACTCTTTATATTCTTACTTACTCTTCCTGTGTTACCACTTGCCTTTCACTGTTATGTAGTTCACTATTACACAAGGTAATTTCTTCTCCCTGATGCCCCTTTCAGATGGTGACTTTACTGCTGCCACTATAGTTCTGCAGGGCATCCTCACAGTATGCAGATATTTAAAGGACCAGTGCATTTTGCTGTTCCTCTTTTTTCCACCAATGTCCTGGGTCTATATGTTATATAAAGGACCTCTACTTATGACCCTAACCACAGTGATTGTGTAAAGATTCTGAACTAGCTTTTCTTCTTACCATTCTCTACATTTGCTGCCTACCTTGACTTTCTGCTGACTGTTCTTTGCCTGTCCTGACTTTTGCTTTATTGACATTGCCAGCTGCCTGCTCCTATGACATTATGCCTGGAAATGTCAGATACTGCTATTGGAGACTATATTACATGGAAGTAACTTGAGGTTCCCTGCATAGTGGTTAAAGAGTGAATACCAGGGGTCCCTTAAATTCCACTCTTTGGTTTAGCTTTATTCGAAATCCAAAGCAGTACAGCGGATTCACCAGTGCTGCCAGGTAAGCTTCTTGTCAAATCCCCATTTGTGCCACCATATAACCCTCTTTTGTACCACACCAAAGTAATAAACTTCTCTTGTACCCCACATTGTCAGCGTCCCCACACAGGAACCTAATACAATAACAAAATGCCTTAAATCCATTATCTGAAAGAGAAATTAAGCAAAGTCAGATGGAGAGATAAAGGACTGTTACTAATATTAAAAGAGTGTAAACATCATGTCCTTGTCACAAGGGTTTTCAGTCATTGAACAACAGTTGGTTTTATATTGCTGCCAATGTAATATAAGGATGTTGTTAGGGTTAGTAATACTGAAACTACTTCAGTGAAAATGCAATTATTTGCTACAGCCAGTACGAGACTATAGCCCTGTTTGGAAGATGAAAGCTTGACCAATTTGTTGCTCTGGACAAAAAGGCTATGTTTCACTATTTAAAAAAAAAAAAAAAAAATCTGTATAGTGGACTGCAAAAGTATTCATACCCCTTGACTTATTCCTCAGTTTTAAATATTACAGCCACCCAATTAAGTGTATTTTATTGATATTTTATATGATTGAGTAACACAAAGTAGCAAGCATTTGCAAAGTGTAAGTGGCGTTTACACGGCAAGTGACAAATACTTGCACTGTTTTGCGGCCGTCCCCGCGGCTGCGGAAAAACCGCCGGGCAGAAAACCTGTGCAGTGGGGACTGCTGCACGGGTTTTCCATAGCTCCCCATTCTGCTCATTTTCGACCGGTTTTTCAGGCGGTCTGCAAAACCACAAACCGCCTGAAAAACTGGCCGAAAATCCATGCCATGGGGACATGCCCTAAAGAAAATGGTAAATGCTTTTATAATTTTTTGGAAATTAAAAAACTGAAAAGTGTGGTGTGCATATGTATTCAGCCTCCCTAAAGCAATACTTTGGGGGACCACCTTTAGCTTCAATGACCAATGCAGTCTTTTGGGGTAAGTCTTTACTAGCTTAAAAACATCTAGAGGCTAACATTTGTGCACACTCTTCTTTGCAAAATAGCTCTAGCTCAGATTGGTTGGCAAATGTTTGTGAAAAGCAATTATCAAGTTTTGCAACAGATTCTCAATAGGAATTAGGTCTGAGCATATGGATATGCTTTGATTTAAACCATTCCTTTGTAGCTTTGGCTGTGTGTTTAGGATCGTTGTCCTGCTGGAAGGTGAACCTATGCCAAAGTCTCAAGTCTGGACTACAGATACAAGCAGACTCGCCATGGGATACAGACACCAGGATTGGATAGTAGACAGCAGGAGCCTTATGGACTACAGGTACCAGCAGACTCAGGATGGGAAACATAAACATCAAATTTAAGGGCACAGGCAGAGGCGAAGCCAGACAGGCCAAGATCTGGAACTAGGCAGGGGACAATAACAGGCTAGAGTCACAGGGACACAAAATTTCCCGAACATGAAAACTCTGAAACATGTAATCTCCGGAACACGAAGGGCTTGAGACTGGTGCAGAACACTCTAGCACTTCAACACCAATATTCAAGTCCAGACTGGTGGTAGTAGTGGGGTTTTATAGCTCAGCTCAGTCATGAGCTACAGCTGAGGGAGTGCTGAAAGGCGGGTGTTAACTGTTGCTGTGTTGGATGGTAACAGTAGATACAGCAAAAGGTCAGATTCCAACCACAAGAATCAAAAAGGAAGTTGCTGACAGAGAGGAGACAAGGGAACTTCAAGATTATGACAGTACCCCTTCCTTAGGGCCCCTCCCACTGGGAGAAGGCTTGGGATAAAGCAGATAGTTCTTCAACCAGAGGGTATGGGTACGTCTCTTAGGTCTAGGCTAATTAGCAACATCTGGAGCAGGATGTTTTTTGTAGTAGACAGACAGGACCAGACACAGAGATTATAGCACTTCAAGGACAAATTGCACAGAAGGCAGGACCACACAAGGATTCTCAGGGTCTTAAAAAACAGGTGGGCAGCATTAGGGCTTGCTGAGCAAAAGTTTCAGAAGCAGACTGAAACTGGGTACCAGAGAACAAAAATGGCACAGACTGTACAAATTCTTCAGAATCCAACAGAATTGTAGAACCAGCAGCCTGAACATTACCAAGGCATATGAGTACCTTCCTAGTGAAAGACTCTGTAGAAACGAAAGGTTGGATGAAACTTGATAGCATAGGAGCTATAAGGCAAGATTCCAGCGCATCAGTAGGGCTGGACAAGGCAGTCTCACTTTGCTTGCTGTCCACAGCTTGTACCACAGGACAGGTGAGCCTTATCATCTTCTCCTAAAAACCAAGTCTACCCAATTATTTTTGCACCTATCCCTTCCTTGTGCGACTCCTCTGATCCTGCCTCTGTACCAGCATCCGTCATAATTTATCCTGATCTGTCTAGTCCCGTTGTCGTGTTTGCTCTTGATATGAGTGATTTGTCATGTCAAGTACCAGCTCTGAACCTCAGAGCCAAGTACCTGGAGCAACTTCTTCTCCATGTTTGCAATTGAGTGTGGGGTATCACAAGCCCTGTCTAGAGTATGTCCTCTTTGGAGAGTGCGTTCCTATGAACGACTGGTCTCACTGCAGACATTGTCTGGCAGCTGTCCTCGGTGTCCCGTCCATGCTTACCACAATCATCGTGCCAACTGTCTTGGAGAAGCCACAGCAGGTCAGCTCGTCTTTCCTACAAGAGGTGCATCCTTGATCTCGGCATCCACCTCTCATCCAGTCATGTTGGGTTCACCCAATCTTGAGATTCAGGGGTTTTCTGTACAGCCTTCTGTTCAGGGTCTCTCTGGCTCTGAGACAATCCTGCTTGAGATATCTTGTTCTACTTAGTGGATACGGGAACAGAAACGGGACCCGAGAGCTCAGACACAGAGGCTTGTGAAGGAACTGCAGACACTATACCGCTGGAACAGAAGCTGAACTTGGCTGTTTGGCCACAGAAGTTTGAGCTGGTACTGGAGACAATGAAATGGACATAGAAGATGCAGATTTGTGTACTGTATGGGTTCTGGATTTTGTGTGGACAGGTTCAGAGGCAGTCTCTCTGCAGGGAATAAGCCAGATGAAACTGGTGTAGATTTCAGAATTTAGCACAATTTGGAACTTCCACCTTGATAAAACAAGGTTCAAAGATTTTAAAGACTGAACCGGACTTGGAGGTCTTACGTACAGAACTGCTCATATGGGTAGCAGGAATATCTTTAGCAAAAACTTCAGGAGCAGACTTGGAAAACACTGGAACAGCTGGTGAGGATCCAAATACCTTACGGGCCTTGACATTTTAGAAATGGAAATTGGAAACTGACTTGGCACTACTATAACCAGGAATGTATGCAGGAGCAGAAAAGGTATTCAGAAAAGCAAGTTCAGATGGAAGTTTCTGAGAGAAACAAACAGAAATAAGAACTTCATAGGACTGACCTGAATGACTGCTGTTGGATGATTAAGAGGCCCCATTGGCGTATGCAGAAACACTAGATGCAGAGTCAGATATTTCAAATGCAAATTCTGGAAATTCTATGGAGATTTCGGGAGCAATCCAGAAGGCAGCCTCAAAAGGAGTTCCTTTTTGCAGAAGTTGATCAATCAATAAATGATCCTTCAGCTCTCGTACATAGCATTGAGAGAGGTAATGCAGGTCTGCAGTCATATAATTGACAGGCCTAATGTCCCATGGATCTTTGGCCTGAGTATACTGTCACATTTCAAAGGACTTTATTAGCAAGATACATAAACAAGCCTCTGAAACGTCTTTAGAGGAAGAGTAGCCTAACCAGCTGCAAGCAGGGGCATTAGGGCGAGAATAGGACACAGGGATTGTAGACAGTGGAGCGGCAGGCGAGACAACAGGAACAGCGGATGGGCAGGCACAGGACGGGATGCAGACACCAGGACCAGAAACAAGACAGCAGGAGACTTGTGGACTACAGATACCAGCAGACTCTGGATGGGAAACACTAACATAAAATCCAAGGACAAAAGGCAGAGACGAAAACAGACAGACCGAGATCAGGAACCTGGCAGACGACAACAACGAGGCTAGGGTCACAGGAACACAGAATCAGCGGAACACGGAGGGCTTGAGACTAATGCAGAACATGTTAGCACTTCAACACCAATACTAAGATGGTTTTATAACTCAGCCAGGCAGGTGATGAGTGACAGCTGAGGTAGTGCTAAGAGGCAGGTGTTAACTGTTGTCATGCTGGATGGCAACCGCAGACACAGAAAAAGGCCAGATTCCAATTACTGGGATAAAAAATAAACGCTCCTGACAGAGAGGAGATAGAAGAACGTGACAACTATCTGAAACTGATTCTTTATAAAAACTGAGTTTTTCTGGTTCTGCCAACTACTAAGAAACTTAAATCTAATATTTCCATTTCAGCATTGGGTTATAACTCAGATACTTCCTTTACTCTTTATGTTGAATCATTTGCATGCTGTCAAGCTCCTGCCCACCTCTTCTTGTGGCTTCCACCACATTCCGCTTTCTTTTTGCTTCTTGATACTCTTACCTTTACTTCCCTCACAGCTGCCAGCATAGTCCTTCTTTTCTCAGTGAGTGTACTGGCTCATTTTCACTTACAGGGATGTTTGTTAGTACTATATTCAGACCTCCTATAGAAATGAATTGGGAGGATAAGTCATGCACCACCCTCTCCATTCTCTGAGATGGTCAGCCTATTGCGAGCTATGAGTTGACCTGCAGTGTGTCAGAGTGCTGATGGGAACACCCCTTTAAGGAACCAGTTTAAGCAAATTTTAAGTTTCCTGCACCAATGCCCACACACAATATGATATTTAAAAGGGGACTCGTGTTCTACCTATTGTCGGAGCAATAAAGTGTAAGTGAACAGGAAACAATTTCCAAGGTTTTAATCTGCCTCGTTTCCTATTTTCTGTGTCTGCTGCACACCATGACCTTGTGCCTGTTACCTGTGATGACTGAACTTAGCCTGTCCTAACCTTCTACCTGTGTGACTATAACTTCTGCCTGCTCCTACAGTACCATGTCAAGTAATGGCAGCTGTTAATATCAGGGGCTACTATGATGGTAATGATCTGGTAGGATCTCTGTACAGGGTTTTAAGGGTGAAGAGCAATGCCCCTTAGACTCCATTCCTCAGGGCTTCCTCTGTCCCCTTCAGAACAGCCTCTGTGCAATCATGGTTGCTGTCTTTCTTATCTGACATCCTTGGAAGTCTTTGTTGGATTTCTGGGGTTGTCTGTGACATCCATGTGGGCATACAACTTTCAACAAATTAGTGGACCCAATAAAACTTCAAAATTTTATAAATCCTTTTAAAATATCTAAATATCAGACATTCAGATGTAATTCACAGCATACAGTATCCACGCATAGACAATTTAACAGAAGCTAATACTCAGCATGTTAAGTTGCGACCTCCTGGTCGTTTGTGTCCATATCGAACAGTGCGCTCATCCATATGCGAGCTGGAGACGCCAGAGTCCCTGTGGGCATGGCAGGACATAGTGATTGACAGTTGCCTTGTAGACCAGTACACAGCAGTTCTGCTGTGTGCTGTTCTCCATTTTAACAGTTATCGGAAGATCACTGTTACAAGTCCCCTATGGGGAAAAGTAAAAATAAAAACAAAAAACAACATAAAAAATATAAGTTGTGTATCGCCATAATCGTATCAATCCACAGAGCAAAACTAACTTGTCACATATATTGCACATGGAGTGCTGTTAAAAATAAAAAACACTACCAGGATTGCAATACTTTCTTTACCCTGCCTTCCAATAAATGGATTTAAAAGCAATCAAAAAGTCTTTTCCCCCCCAAAAAAATCCCAATAAAAATGCCAACTCTTCCTGCTATAAGATATGCATAAATGTGAATAATCTGTAAATGTGATTTATGAGGAATTGTGTATATTAAACTTATTGTATCGTTAATTGTAAATGGAGAATTTATAAGTATCACTGACTGGCCTGGAAATGGTTTCTATAGTTAATTGCAAGTGGTTAAATCAACCAGGATGTACACAGAAGGGTTATTGCCTTAGACAATTGGAGTGCTCAAAGGCCTTTACATTACACAGAAGGCTTATTTCCTTTAGAACGAATTTTGCCAGGTGAATAGGATGCAATCAGGGGAGTTAATTGATGAAGAGTGCCCATGCTTCATTTGCATGTGTCGACCGATAATTTGCCCACAGGGGAAAAAAGGTCTTAACAGGAAAAGATACAATAAACAGAGTTGTGTTTACGGCCCCAGGATTGATCACAGGAGCTATATCAGGATGAACACACAATTATCATAGAGGTGGTTATTAACCCAAAACTGATCAAAGGAGAGAGATTGCTTCCTCTTAATGGTGGGAAAATTGAGATCAGAAGGAAAAAATGACAAATATCCAGAGTTAGATGACTGGGGGAAGCACTCTTGGACTGACTCTTGGGAACAGCCTTGGAAGGAGAGTGTTTTAGGAATCTCTCAGACAGTCCAGAGGGAACCTTTTCCAGATTGGTAGATATACTCATAGATCACCATATATGAATGTATAGTTGTTGTTTGTTTCACAGTTTGTGATATAATTGTTTGCAATTTCTGTGCTGGTTACTGTGTTTTTCCCAGGGTGTGTTTTGTAAAGGGTTAATATATATGTTTCTCCCTGTACTTGATTTATGATTTATAACCTTGTGTGGTGTATGATTTTAATGTTTTACCCCATTGTACCCCATTTAATTCTGGATAATATATCATCTCTTTTTAATACATATTGTTGTTGGTGTGTTTTTACTTTGCTGACTGTCCCCTGAGAATCTAGGTGGGAATATTGTTGTTGTTCAATATTAGTATTCTTGAATATTAATATTGTTAATAATAATTAATATTTCTTACACTGCAAAAAACAAGCCACTAAACCGCTCCGTACACAGAAGAATAAAAAAAGTTATGGCTCTCGGACTATAGCGATGCACAAGCTTGTTTTCCTTTTTGCATAAGAGTGTTTTAATTTTTCAAAAGCAGTTAAACATGAAAAAATATACAAATTGGGTATCACTGTAATGGTATTGACCTACTAAGTAAAACTAGCATGTCATTTATACTGCACGGTGACCGCTGGAAAAATAAAAAACACTACCAGGATTGCTGTATTTTGTTTAAAATGCCTCACAACCCTCCCACCCCCCATTTTCATGGTCCAATGCTAAAAAAAACTGGAACATTTGTGTGTTCAACATGCACAATACATCTCTAGGTCAGATCCATATGGGGTGTTGAATCCAAGATGGGGTGACTTCTGGAAGGTTTCACCTGTTCTGGTACTTTAGTGGCTATGCAAATGTGACATGGCACCCACCAAAATCTGCCTTCCAAAAGCAAAATAGTGCTCCCTTGTATGCCCTGCTATGCACCCAAACAGCAGTTTACACCCATATATAGGGTATTGCCGAACTTGAAAGAAATTGCATAACAAATTTTGGGGGGTGCTTTTTTCCCAGGATTCCTTGTAAAAATTAAATGTTTTCAGCTAAATCTGCAGATTGTTGGGATTTTTTTTTTTTTCATTTTCACAGCCGAACTCTAAAAAAAAAATTTGTGAAGCACCTGTGGAGTTGATATCCTCACTACACTGCTGGATATATTCCCTATTGGTGTGGCTTCCAATATGGGGTCTTTTTAGGGGTTTTTATTAATTTTTAGCACCTAAGATTGTCCATAAACCTGTTATGGTGCCTACAGAAAATTGTAATGAAAATGAGACTCCAAAGTCCAGTATGTGCTCCTCCTAGTCTGATGCTTTTGGTTGAGCCAAATAGCACACTAGGGCCACCTGTGGGATGTCTCTAAAAACGGCAGAATTGGGGGAATCGATGTTGAGCTGCATTTCCCTGGTCATATCTACTGTGTTCGGGCATGTCCCCATGGCAGAGGACAAATACCGGTCCTGTTTTAGTGCCGTCCCTTCCGTGATGAGCGGAGA
Source organism: Phyllomedusa bahiana (assembly GCA_025379985.1). Lineage (NCBI taxonomy): Eukaryota > Metazoa > Chordata > Amphibia > Anura > Hylidae > Phyllomedusa > Phyllomedusa bahiana. Next base: position 81,276 of record JAODAL010008317.1, on the reverse strand, counting down.
AAAGCCCTCCCCCTTCACATTGACATGCACATATTCTGTCCAAAAACCGGACGGAAGAATGTGCATGTTCAATGATTTTCGGGTCCTCTGTCGGGTGGAAAACCCGTGCTGTAGGCTCGTTTCAGGCCGGTTTTTTCAGACGGTCTGCAAAACCGCAAACGGTCATAAAAACCAGCCGCAAACCCGTGCCGTGGGGACATGCCCTTCCAGTGAATAATGGATAAAAATTGAAAATCTGCTTTGCTTTAATTTCTGTGAAATACCTAATGGTTTAATAAACTTCCTAAATGCTGTTTTGAATACTTTGAAGGTGTAGTTTATTAGATGGAATCATTTATGAGGATATCTAATATACAGGCCCCTCAAAACCACATCAGAATTAGACTGGCCCTTAAAAAAATCTATGTTGCAAAAGGTCTTGAAAATGTGAAAAATGACTACTAAATTTCTAAGCCCCCTAATGTTGTAAAAAAATAAAAATACATTCAAAAACTGTGCCACCCTACAGTGGACATATAGTTGATCCTAGTTATAAACTATTTTGTGTGGAATAACTATGTCTTGCTCATAGAAATTTTTGAACTTTGAAAATGGAAAATGTATCAACATTTTTACAACATTTTGATATTTTTCACAAATAAACAAGGATTTTATGGACCAAAATGTCTTACTAACTTAAAACCCAATGTATCACGAGAAAAAATTCTCTAAATGACATGGATAGGTAAAAGTATCAAAAAGTTATTCTCACATAAAGTGACACATGTTTTATTTAGAAAATGGGGCTGTGTCAGGAAGGCCAAAACTGGCTGCGATATTAAATAGAACACATACAAACAAAAATATGAATGTGTATGAGCAACTTTAATTCCATTCATCAGCACTACATATTTGTAAACAAATTACTAACAAGAACAATGTAGTATCATGTAATCAACATCTTATAAACTAGAGCTGCTAGAACACAAACGTGGATGGTATTTTTGGACTCAGCAGCCCTCAAATACCCAGAATAATGTAAAAATTTCTAGGCACCCCAAAATTTTTTTTTTTGTTCCCCACTGTTATCAGACAGAGGCTCCTTCACAAGCTACATTCAGCCCCAGGCATTATTCAGTTGTATATGTGTACCAAGAATGTAGATACAATATTATTGCCTGATACTACCAACACCCCATCTGCTATCACAGAAAGTAAATTCTGAAAATTAACAAAAACAACAAGGAAAACAAAGTTCCAAACTAATAGAAATCTCTCATACATGTAATTATTTTTAGGAAAGTAGATTTTTTATAAGATCACCAAAGTGAACCTACAGTTTAACTACAAAATTGGTTTGCTATAAATCTACTAATACCTGGGATTACTGTGAATAAATGTGCACACATCAGGTGACTATTAATACACACTTCTAAACAAGCCATATCTTACTAGAACAGTCAAGCACCTACAGGCGTACATTCTGTCCAATGTGCTGACTCCGTAGTTTAATTATATGACTTTGTATAGGCTTTGAATAGAAAGTGTCAGCCAATGTATATTGTATTTATTCAGCATTAGATTTACATGTTGCAAATGAATTTATTTTTTATTTATTTGTAGTGCAATATTATAGCAACAATTTCCAGTGTTTACACAGAATGTATCTACTGCTAGGGGTACATTCACATGACTGATTTTAATGTTAAAAATTTCAGCGATAAATCAGCATTGAATCCTCATCTGAAATTTCAGACTAGAATTTACATTTTCGGACAAGAATTTGATAAGGATTTCAGAGGCAGTTTTTTGGCGTGGATTTTTGGATACTTAGGGCCATAAGTATAAACACTGTCTAGATCTAAGACTTTCTTTAATGCCCATAGCAGCTATAGTTGAAAGGAGACCTCTGATTGGTTGCTATGGTCAACATAGAAAGTCTTACACCAAGGCACTTTTCATACATGTCCCCCTTAAAGACTGCCTTTAAAATCCTGATCAGAAAATGCAAATCCCTATTGGGCTTATTGAGACAATATTCTGCCAAGCAGATTTTAAGCACAGATCCGCATCAGATCTGCAACAAATCATTGACACACTTTGCCTGGCAAAATAGCTCAGAATATGATGATGATAAAGAATAAATTGTGGGTCAAATTAATGCAAAAATTTTGACCCTTTAACCTATTAGCAAATGAAATTTTCCTATACACTTATGTATCCATATACAGTGAAGGAAATAATTATTTGATCCCTTGCTAATTTTGTAAGTTTTCCCACCGACAAAGACATGAACAGTCTATAATTTTAGGGGTAGGTTATTTTTAACATTTAGAGACAGAATATCCAAAATAAAATCCAGAAAATCACATTGTATAAATTTATTTGCATTTTGCAGAGAGAAATAAGTATTTGATCCCCTAACAACCATTTAGAGTCCTGGCTCCTACAGGCCAGTTAGACGCTCCTAATCAACTCATTACCTGCATTAAAAACAGCTGTCTTAAATAGTCACCTTTATAAAAGACTCCTGTCCACAGACTCAATTAATCAGTCAGACTCTAACCTCTACAACATGGGCATTACCAAATCATAGATCTGCACAAAGCTGGAATGGGCTAAAAAACCATAAGTAAGATGCTGGATGAGAAGGAGACAACTGTTGGTGCAATAGTAAGAAAATGGAACAAATACAAAATGACTGTTAATCGAAATCAATCTGGGACACCATGCAAAACCTCGTGGGATATCCTTGATCATGAGGAAGATGAGAGATCAGCCTAAAACTACACGGAGGGAACTTGTTAATGATCTCAAAGAAGCTGAGACCACAGTCACCAAGAAAACCTTTGGTAACACATTACGCTGTAATGGTTTAAAATTCTGCAATCCCACAAGGGCCCCCTACTCAAGAAGGCACATGTGCAGGCCCACCTGAAGTTTGCCAGTGAACACCTGAATGATTCTGTGAGTGATTGGGAGAAGGTGCCGTGGTCAGATGAGACAAAAATTGAACTCTTTGGCATTAACTCAACTCACCGTGTTTGTAGGAAGAGAAATACTGCCTATGACCCAAAGAACACCGTCTCCACTGTCAAGCATGGAGGTGGAAACATTATGTTTTGGGGGTGTTTTTCTGGCACAGGACTACTTCCCCACATCAATGGGAGAATGGCTGGAGCCATATACTGTAAAATCCTGAGTGACAACCTCCTTCCCTCCACCAGGACATTAAAAATGGGTCATGGCTGGGTTCTCCAGCAAGACAATGACCCAAAACATACAGCCAAGGCAACAAAGGAGTGGCTCAAAACGAAGCACATTAAGGTCATGGAGTGGCCTAGCCAGTCTTCACACCTTAATCCCATAGAAAACTTATTGAGGGAGTTGAAACCCCGAGTTGCCAAGCAACGGCCTCAAAATCTTAATGATTTAGAGATGATCTGCAAAGAAGAATGGCCCAAAATTCCTCTTGACATGTGCGCAAACCTCATCATCAACTACAAAAAGCGTCTGCTACTATACCAACAAGGGTTTTGCCACCAAGTATTTAGTCTTGTTTGCCAGAGGGATCAAATACTTATTTCTCATTGCAAAATGCAAATAAATTCATATAATTTATACAATGTGATTTTCTGGATTTTATTTAGGATATTCTATCTCTCAATGTTAAAATTAACCTATCCTTAAAATTATAGACTGTTCATATCTTTGTCAGTGGGCAAACTTATACAATCAGCAAGAGATCAAATAATTATTTCCTTCACTGTAAATATGTATATGAAGTTTATTTTTATCAGCAACTGATGATTTAGAAAATCTGGTAATAAAGCACTTGTTTCCAGCACAATATAATAAGCATAATATGATGTAAAAATGTACAAACCCACAAGTAATAAGGTGACGACTAAGTAAAGAGTTTCTACTTCCAAGATCTATACCCTGGAACGTTATCATTTGATGGATCTGTACCCAAGAAGCTAACAGCAAATTTAAAATAAAACAGTAGGTCTTTTAAGTTATTAAAACTTAAAGAGGTCCGTCCACAACAAAAAAAAATATATAATATATAAATATAACATATATATATATATATATATATATATATATATATATATATATATATATAATATATATATATATATATATATATATATATATAAATTTAAAAAATTACTTATCTGACCCCATCCCTGCTGCTCTGTAGCTCCCGGAATCTGCTCCTCTTGAATTCTGAGTTCTTGCCCTGACATGCTGGAAAGGCTTGTGCTTCATTGTAAGTGAAAGGAGTGTGAGCTTCTTCTCTATGTTGGGAAAAGAACTTGAAAGTCCAAAGGAGCCGATTCTGGTGATCGGCAGAGCAGCAGCGGTGGGGGACAAGTATGTAGGTATTAGTTTTTTTTTTTTTGCATTTTTGCCATAGGTATTAGGTTTTTTGTTTTTCTACTTTTGCCAATCCGGACCCCAGTGTCCTGTTATTTTTAATGGACAACCCCTTTAAGATATGCAAGCATAATAATGTGAAGTTATTATAATACCAAATTCACTGAATACAATAAATGTAGAACAGCTATAGCAAATGAAACAAACACTCAAACAAAATGATACTAAAATGATACTAAACAGGTTTCTAACACAGTCATACATATTAAGACATATTAATCACTTTTTAATGCAGGCAAAAACGAGGTCTAAGTCCAACTTAAAGGGCACGTGATTCATTATTTTAAATAATTCCAGCATAGCTGCCACTTACTTTTGAAATATGTAATTTTGATAATGGTCTGGCTGAAAAGAAAAGTTATTAATTCATAAAACATTATTTAAAAAAAAAAAACACTTCATGCTTACATTTTGCACAATGTTTTTTGGCTAAAATAAAATACACCTCAAAAACTGTATACTTTTTTATGCTCCATGTGGCGTTTTGTGGTTAGGCATCTGTTTTTTTTTTAATGTGAGAAAAAACCCACAAAATATCAAAATACAACACACATTTAAATATTTGAGTCTAATGCGGAAAAGATACCTAAAACACATCACACTTACTACATGCTGGTATTTGGAAGAAAAAAAGAAGCTGTCACAGACCAAGATAACACAAGCAAAGTAAAAAAAAAAAAAAAAACACTAAGGAAAAAAGCAATGTATGTAGTAACATAGAAGATACAGTTGCAAAAAGGCAAAGGTCCATCAAGTCCAATCTAGTGTGTTTTGTATTTCCCTTCAGACTTCCAACTAACCTTTGGCCACAGTAGTTTTCTCCTCCTAAGGGGTAAAAGGCAAAACATGTTTGACAGCATTGCACTCTAAGCATGATATGACCATATATTCGTAAGAAGGTAGCACAGAAAATGTATCAGCTATTTTGGCAATCAAGACAACAGGCAGGGCAGTCGTTTTGGTTGCCACTTTCAAATTCTCTTCCCAGCAACTAGTGGTAAAATTGTCACCTTGTCATTAAGGAAATGTGCTGAGAGAATGAAAGCTCATCACCAGTTTCTAACAGGCTTTTTTTCAAAAGTGACAATCGATAGTTGACGCTTTGGTCTAATCATTATCTATTGCTCTAATTTTTTATTTAAAATCTAGGCATTTTCTACTTTTTGTGCTTAAATCCTCTTTAAAGGGGTTGTTTCACCATAATGTATTACAGAGCCATAGCCAGCTTTAGACTCACACTTCCTGGTTAGGCTGTGCGTGGTTCTATAGCAATGAATGGCATATCGGCTCTGCTGTTTCTAGCTAATCCTCTAATGCACAAGGCTACAGAACTCTAAGGGGCCGTTCACACGGTTTATTTTGGCGCAGATTGGCGCCATACTGCGCGCCGGATTTGCGCTGCAGTACGTCGCCAATCCGTCGGAGTAATTACGGTAATCCACAGTTCTCATAGAGAACAGTGGATTCCGTCGCTCCTACCCGCTCGGCGAATCCGCCGGGCGGGGAGAAACTGACATGCACATTATCCAGGCGCAATAAGCGCCATTGATAATGTAAGTCTACGGGGTCGGCGGGCCGCGCCCCCGCCCCTTATTCAAGCCGGAATTGAGAGCGCTATCCGGCTCACAATTCCAGCTTGAATAATCCGTGTGAACCGGGGCTAAGGGTATGACCACGCGGCAGTCTATAGGGATGGTTGACAGTCCGTTTTCAGGCGGTTTTCAAATCTGAAAACCATGCCGTGTAGACTTACCCTAAAGGGTTAAAGCTTATCAGTAAGTAATGGAAACAAGCTCTGGCTTTCAGATAACAAGCAAAGCATGGAATGAGGTAACCACCTGGCCATTGCTATAGCCTGTAAGGGCAGGGAGAGCTGGCCAGTAAACATTGACATGTGCAAAAAAGCAGGAACTAAGATCCTCTCCTACATTTGAAGAGAACAAAATCAAAACAGCAATATGTTTGGTAGTAGTTTTTATTTAGCTTTGCCTACATGTTAAAAGCTAGTCAGTGAAACAGGAAAACCCCTTTAACTAGGGGTATAAAATCTTATACATTCAAACATATGCATACATTTCTAAATGCAGCTAATGCATACAGTAATTTTTCTTAAGAACAGGGCAAGCTTAGTTATCAGGTGTGTAGCTGTAGACAGAAAAGAAGTAACAGTTGCTATTGGGTCCTGGAGGGTGAAGGCTCCTCTGCCACATAAATATACATCAGTATTATAAATAATGTATGGTAAGTGGGGGCCTTTTTACAGATTTTGCACTGAGAACCCAAAGCTTAAGGCCCCGTTCACACGGCTTATTCCCGACGGATTTCTGCGCCGTATTGAGCGCACAAATCCGCCGGTAATAAGGGGCGGGACGGGGGCGGGGCCGGAGCGCGCGCGGGGCGCCGCTCCCGGCCCCATAGACAATGCATTATTTACGGCGCGGACGCGCCGTAAATAATGTGCATGTCACTTTCTCCCCCCGCGGCGGATTTGCCGAGCGGGGAGGAGCGACGGAATCCACTGTTCTCTATGAGAGCAGTGGATTACCGTAATGACTCCGACGGATTGGCGCCGTATTGAAGCGCAAATCCGGCGCGGAATACGGCGCCAATCCGTCGGCAAATAAGCCGTGTGAACGGGGCCTTAGGCTATGTCTACACTGCAGTGGACAAAAAACGACCTGAAAACGAATTACTAAAAACGTTCATGAAACTGAGTTTTCTGTCCACTGCCTGTTTTTTTAAGTGTTTTTCGGAGCGTTTTTGAAGCGTTTTTTGGAGCGTCTTTGCTCTGCTTTTTAATGTATGCATAAATTAAGCCATTGGATGTAAACTACACCCTACAGGTGGAGTTAACATGTTAAGTAGTCACTTCCTTTAGATCACTGTAGCCCTTTTGAGCACATTGTACTTTGTGTGCTGCTGCTGCGTGCTACTACTTTATTAAATTATGCACCAGATTCTTGCACCAAAACCCACAAAAACCCACATTATCTTTCCATATAGCAATATAACTGTATTAGCGTCAAAATCTGTAAAGAAAAAGATTTTAGCACCAAAATCCGTAAAAAAAAAATGTATTTTTGGCGTCAGAAGCGAGATAACATATTTTGGTGCTAATAAAGTTAAGAAAAGGATTTTAGCACCAAAATCCGTAAAAAAACGTATTTTTGGCGTCAGAAGTTAGATAACTTTATTAGCGCCAAAATATGTTAAGAAAAGGATTTTAGCACCCAAATCCGGAAAAAAACCCCGATAATGGCGTCAAAATCCGTAAAAACGACCTTATGATTGCCGTCAGAAGCGAGCTCGCATATTGTGGCGCTAATAAAGTTAAGAAAAGGATTTTAGCACCAAAATCTGTAAAAAAAAACAGATTCTTGCAGCAAAATCCGTAAAAAAACTTACTTTTGGCGTCAGAAGCAAGATAACTTTATTAGCGCCAAACTATGTTAAGAAAAGGATTTTAGCACCAAAATCCATAAAAACACGGATTCTTGTGCCAAAATCCGTAAAAAAACGTGTTTGGCGTCAGAAGCTAGATAACTTTATTAGCGGCAAAATATGTTAAGAAAAGGATTTTAGCACCAAAATCCGTAAAAAACCGGATTCTTGTGCCAAAATCCGTAAAAAAACGTGTTTGGCGTCAGAAGCTAGATAACTTTATTAGCGCCAAAATATGTTAAGAAAAGGATTTTAGCACCAAAATCCGCAAAAAAATTAATTCTGACGCCAAAATCCATAAAAAACATATTTTTAGCGAAAAATATAAGAATTGTGCAAAAATTGTTAGCGGCCAATGCATGATCATTTTAGTACAAAAGGTAAAAACAAGGACAAATAAGACACTTGTATGCAAATTTGATCATGTATAACCTTTGTTACACCCACTATAGTTGGGACTTGGGTCTCCTGGGAGGGTTTTCATTGAAAAAATGAGCCAAAAGACGTCCGGCGCTTTCCATAGACTCCTGTAGTAAATTTTCTGCCCTGTTCTGGCGTTTTTTAGAGCATGTTGCAAAATACGACCTGTAAAAAAAACGAACAGAAAAAAGAAGCTCAGTGTAGACAGAAGGAGGTTTTTACATTAGAAGTCTATGGGAGATGATTACAGTCGTTTTCCAGCGTTTTTAGAAACCGAAAAACGCTGAAAAAACTGACGTTTTTCTGTGCAGTGTAGACATTTATACCTTTGTTAGTTACTAATCTAATAGTAAAACTTTTTAAAAACTTTGCCTACATTTTTTTTCAGTAGACATGTTTATTGGTTCTTGGTGGGCATCAAATTTATGTTAGTAAAGAAGGCTCAAATGATCAGAAATATCAACTGACACAAGAAATCAACCTGAAAACTGTTCACAGGAAGGTCTGGTCTGTGAGTTGCCTCAGTTCAGAGACCAAAATCATAGACTGGCACCATTATTTATGCACACTTTATTGTACAATATGATATTCAGAAAAATTATTACTTTAACCTCTTAAGCACTAGGCCTGTAAAGACCTTAATGACCAGCTACATTTTAAAGTTTTTGCCTCCCTGTGTTTCAACAGTCATAACTTTTTTTATTTTTTAAGTGACACAGTTGTATGAAGACTTGTTTTATTAGGGAGAAGTGTTTTGAGGGGCATAGTTTGAGTTTGCATATAAATTGCTGCCTAATTTAAAAAAAAAAATCTGCAGCATGAACATAAGAAAAGTTTTTCTGCATTTGTTTTTGTTATTATTTTGTACACCATTGACACTTCACACTAAAACAGATTAATTCTACAGGTTATTACAGTGGATACCTAATATGTGAAGGTTTGTGTTTTTATGTATACTGTACACACAATAACTTTTGTCATTACATTTTTTTCACACTTTATATATTTTTTAATGTTTTTAACAATATAGGCATTCCCCAGGCTGGGCAATGGGAATCCTGGTGACCCAACGGAGCTCAGGAATCCCTTTTGCTCATGCCACAGTCACAGACAGAAAACGCAATCCATCTGCCATCAAAAGACAGTGGCCAGTTGTGAGAGGTTTATGCTAAAGTTTGATTTTTAGTAAAATAGCAGTACTAACAGCAGCTACTGCTGTGCCTAGAAGAACAGAATTGTTGATGTTAGTAAGCCAAGAACAATGGTAATAGTGAAGGTCACAACAATAGTATACAGTATACTACAACGGTACTAAAGAAATCTAGATATTTTTGCAGGTTTCGAAAAACACTTCCCTCAGACCAAATTTCTGCCATCACCAGCTTGTGTTCTTCCAGCAATGGTTGCACAGTGTTTCTTCTATGATGTTTCTCACCTGACATGCCAACATTTATCTATGTGATAAAGCAGAAAATGTGATTAATCTAAAAAGCCAAGCTTTTCTCAGTCAGTGGAGGTGCAATTCCGATACTGCCATTAAAATTGAAGCATTTTCTAAGTTCGTAACTTTGTTAACAGAGGTGCAATGACCATATATCTGCCTTAGGACCCCATATACAGTAGATTTAGCTGAACTGTTGTTTTAGACACACGTCTGGTTGATCCATCTCAGTTTGGTGGTGAGCTACTCCAACGTTCACCTCGCACATCAATGGCAAGTGGTACTCTGCAGTTTACATCTTGTTTATTCACATTGGTGTCATGTGTCCACTCACAATACAGAACTTTCTTCACAACAGCACTCGAACTAGGCACTTTCAAAAATACTGCCACCATCCCTTTGTGCAACTCTGATAAATCGCTAACACAGCAATGAGGGATATGTGTGTAGACAGCCTATCACACACCTTATATAATTACCAAACCAGCTCCCTACTTGTGACTTCCTTCATGAGTTATACACTGCCGACATCAAAAGTAAGAAGTGGTCATAATAATGTGCCTAAAGTGTGTAGTTTTTCAGAATAAATCAAATGAAGTTTGCAGCACCATGGATATATTCACACACATACACCTTTGTCACTAAGATAATACACACAAGGCAGTTTCGGCATGTTGAAGTTTCTTTATTGTTACTATCAAACTATTGTTAAAATATAAATGTGGAACATTGTATGATGTGAAAGCTTCTATCTTCATTATAATTGTACGAACAACCTGTACTCTTATGTAATGTGAGATGACTTGTGTACACGCTAACTTCCATAAAAATATATTTAAAAAAAAAAAAAGAACAGAACATCTTGCCAGGAACTAGGAAACAGAGCCACTAGTTCAGGCAAGGTGTCTAGGCAGCATCTGCCTAATAAACCCATTGGGGACAGGGAATAGGTAAGGGAAACCAAACACAGCAGGACATTCTGGAGTTAAACTCCAGCAGAGTGTGGCTGCGCCTCTCTATAGACAGGTGGAAACCAGAGCAGCAAGGTGTTTGGCCAGCTATTTGGAGCATGGATGAAGGCAGTTTATGCATGATGGTCTAGCGCTGGGAGTAACCGCACAGTAAATACAGTGAGGTTGGTGGTCAGCGACTGTGCGAGTCGCTGGCATGACAATCAAGTAATTATGAACACTTTCTGTGTTTTCAAAAGGCTTTAATTTCATGAATTGGCCCTCTGCTGATTGGCAAAGGGTTGCTTTTTCCGTTGAATCATGTTTTCAACTTCATCAAACGGACAGATGTTGGCGTGTCAGGCATGAAACATCAAAGAACAAACACCATGCAACCTTTGGTGTTAAAACACAAGCTGTTGTTGGCAGCATTATGGTCTGGGGGATGTTTTCTTGGCATTCTCTGGGCCCATCACCCATGGCATTCTCAACCAATTTGGGTATAAATCTGTGTAGATCAGAAAAACCCAATCATAATGATTGCCTTCGCTGCAGTGAATGGGATCATCCAGCAAGACAATGCAACATACCACACAGCTAGAAATATCCAACAATGGTTGAAAGAGCATAATCAAGACTTCCTAGTACATCCCTGGCCCCCTAATTCCCCAGACCTGAATCCGAATGAGCATCTGCGGCACCACCTCCAGATACCTGTGACAACCTACTGTGTCACAGGTGTGTGCCTTTCCTAGGGTCTCAATACTTATGACCATGTGAAATTTCAGTTTTTCTTGTTTAATAAATTTGCAAAAATATCTACATTTGTTTTTTTTCTTTCAATATAGGGTGCAGATTGTACATTAATGAACAAAAAATGAACTTTTTAGATCTTACCAAATGGCTGCAATGAAAGAAAGATTGAAAAATGTAAATAGGTCTGAATACTTTCTGTACCCACTGTACAAGGACCTTGTTGAGCAACTCCCATGCCATTTAGCTTCTGTCCATGCTGCAGATGGCAGATACTCTGGATATTAGCTAGTGGTCTTAATAATGTGACATGACTGTGTATACAGTGGGTACGGAAAGTATTCAGTCCCCTTTAAATTTTTCACTCTTTGTTTCATTGCAGCCAGTTGGTAGGATCAAAAAAGTTCATTTTTTGCTCATTAATGTACACTCTGTACCCCATTGTGAAAGGAAAAAAACCCAGAAATGTAGATATTTTTGCAAATGTATTAAACAAGAAAAACTGAAATATCACATGGTCATACGTATTCAGACCCTTTGCTCTGACAATACAAAAATAGTACCACCTGACATATATTTCTCAAGGAAATTCGTTATATCTTCTTAAAACATCAATATTTTATTCATATTCCTTTTAAAATTTCTCTGTAGAACACAGCAAACATCAGATATGGCAAATATTTAGAACAGTCTTACTTGCTATCTTAATCAAAGCAGGATTACACTTGTAGCACTCTGGCTTGCAAAGCTTGTTAGTTAGTAGCTGCCGACATCTTGTCTCACTGCACTGATCTAGCAACCTGTGGAGGTGGGTGGGGTGCAAGAAACCAAAAGGGAGGCATCCTTTCCTCCCTATATGAATTAAAAGCAATATATGCCAAATGCAACGTATAGTTCTGCACAAAAAAACATTTCTGAAAAACACAGTGTGAACCTGGGTGCAACTGGCATGGTTGTGGCATATATATATATATATATATATATGTACACACACACATTCCAATATAAGTGGCACACCACCAGCTAAAAGGGCTATCAAACAAGACACGGAAACCTCTAAAGAAGCATTTATGCTATCTACAATACATGAAAAAAACTTTTAGATTCTTAGTTCACATGTTTTGATCAAAAAAATGTTTAAGCCACCCCTGACTATCAACGGAATCTCAAGTGATAAGTCTGAATTGGACTCAAATGAGAGGTAAAAATAGGTTAGAACCACCCGCCTTGAGATTCCGTTGATAGTCCGGGGGTGGCTTAAACATTTTTTGATCAAAACATGTGAACTAAGAATCTCAAAGTTTTTTTCATGTATTGTAGATAGCATAAATGCTTCTTTAGAGGTTTCCATGTCTTGTTTGATAGCCCTTTTAGCTGATGGTGTGCCACTGATATTGGAATGTGTGCATATATATAGGTTCACACTGTGTTTTTCAGAAATGTTTTTTTGTGCAAAACTATACGTTGCATTTGGCATATAGTGCTTTTAATTCATATAGGGAGGAATGGATGCCTCCATTTTGGTTTCTTTGACATCTTGCGCACATGCTACTGAGACAAGATGTCGGCAGCTACTAACTAACAAATTTCTGCAGCACTCAAGGTTCCTAAGAGCACAGTGGCCTCCATAATCCAAAAATGGAAGTAGTTTGGGACAACCACAACTCTTCCTCGACCTGGCCATCCAGCCAAACTAAGCAATCAGGGGAGAAGAGCCTTGGTGAGAGAGGTAAAGAGAACCTCAAGATCACTGTGGCTGAGCTCCAGAGATGCAGTAGGTAGATGGGAGAAAGTTCCATAAAGTCAACTATCACTGCAGCCCTCCAACAGGCGGGGCTTTGTGGCAGAGTGTGCCGATGGAAGCCTCTCCTCAGTGCAAGACATATGACAGCCCACATACAGTTTGCAAAAAAACACATGAAAGACTCCCAGACTAAGAGAAATAAGATTCTCTGGTCTGATGAGACGAAGATTGAACTTTTTGGTGTTAATTCTAAGCAATATGTGTGGAGAAGACCAGGCACTGCTCATCACCTGCCCAATACAATCCCAACAGTGGCACATGGTGGTGGCATCATCATGCTATGGGGGTGATTTTCAGCTGCAGGGACAGGACGACTGGTTGTAATTGAAGGAAAGATGAATGCGGCCAAATACAAAGATATCTTGGATAAAAACCTCTTCCAGAGTGCTCTGGACCTCAGGCTGGGAAGGTTCTTCTTCCAAGACAGTGACCCTAAGCACAGAGCTAAAATAACAAAGCAGTGGCTTCAGAACAACTCTGTGGCCCAGCCACTTCTTGACTGGCCCAGCCAGAGCACTGAACTAAGCCCAATGGAGCATCTCTGGAGAGACTTCAAAATGGCTGTCCACCAACGTTCATCATATAACCTGAGGGAACTGGAGAGGATCTGCAAGGAAGAATGGCAGAGGATCCCCAAATCCAGGTGTGAAAAAATTGTTGTATCATTCCCAAGAAGACTAGCGCTAGAAGGCTGTACTAGCTCAAAAGGGTCTGAGCAAAGGGTCTGAATACTTATGATCATGTGATATTTCAGTTTTTCTTGTTTAATAAATTTGCAAAAATATCTACATTTCTGTTTTTTTCCTTTCAAGATGGGGTGCAGTGTACATTAATTAGCAACAAAATAAACTTTTTTGATCTTACCAAATGACTAAAATGAAAAAAAGAGTGTAAACGTAAAAGGGTCTGAATTCTTTCCGTACCCACTGTAAGTTTGTGTATGTTTCAGATAAGACTGTGGATGGTTTCAGGTAATAGAGTCAATGTGTGGCTGAAGTCACATTTTGCATATTATGAATCTGTGTAACTCATTCAGGAACCCAAAGACCCCAGAGAGCAGACTCAAGTAATGAAAGCCATAGCTTAGACAACCTGCAGTTAGCCTATAACACAGTTAGGCCTGGGCTTGTTTATCATGGAAGTGTCAGTAAGCTGGAAGCAGGTGAAAAAGTGATGGGGTGCCAATGGAAACACTGAGTAGCTGGTTACCTCCGGTGCTATGTGGGAACATAAGCAGAAATTGCCATATTAATATTGTATTACAGAATAGTGTACAAGACAACTTAGTGGTCAAGTACCTTAGTGGGACTAAAAGTACAAGAAAAAGACATTTTAAAATATATATAACAAAAAAAAAAAAAATTAAAACTTAAAAACACCTACTTTTGGCAAGTTCCAAATATAAAAAAAAATAGCTAAACATAATATTAGAAGGTCTGGTGATCATACTAAAGTTGTTAGGGTCAACCAACATGTGTGTGAGCACCTTTAGATGTCACAGAGACCAGAGAGTTCAAACTCTCCAGTGATAGCAGATGCACTTTCCCTCTTGTAAGAATTAGTTTCTGTATATCTTTTCCTGTGTTCCAGTCCTGTAGAGGGTTCTGATTAAGATCAAAATGAAGGGACTGTCATTAATTTTTATTCCACTGTTTCACCTCGCAGGGTATGATTTTCTGTATTGTTCCTGCTTTTGAGGGGAAAACTCTGGAAGCTGCCACCTCACAGGGACCTTCTTCTTCAGAAATTGTTCTTTTGTTTATATCTGGAGAAATAACTTTAAAAATTTTTTTTTACAGAAATTTATTTTCCCATCAGTGATAAATACCTTAAAGGGACCCTGTCACATAGGTTGTGCCCCTCTTGCTGAGGGCAGCACAAGCTAGTGTCAGACCTGCTGTTTCCAGCGCTGTGTCCCTTATTCTGTAAGATGCAGCAGTTTTAGAGCATTTACCCCTCAAATCTTATTCATGAGTAAGTGTTAGCTCCACCCAGCAAAGGCTAGCTCCGCCCACTGACAGTTATTCACATGTTTCTACCTATTCAAAGTAATAGGTTTGTCAGTTGAGGTGGGGGGGGGGCTTGAAAAAAACTGACACTCTGAAGGACTCTTCGAATGACTCTTCTGGCTGAAAACTGCAGATTTGAGCATTCAATACATGAAAACTAAAGCATCTTACAGAATAAGGGACACGGTGCTGGAAACAGCATGTCTGACACTAGCTTGTTCTGTCCTCAGCCAGGGGGGCAAAAACTATATGACAGGTTCTCTTTAATGCTAGCCAGAAAGCACCAACAAACTGCCAGCATTGGGACTCCTGTACCAGCTTTGGACCTCCTGTCTAGGTCTCACGATTTGAATATACTTACTGATTCTCCCATTCTTCCTCTTGATAAGGGTTATGATAATAGGATATATTTTATAGATCTTGTCTATGTGTGCAATATGTTTCACTAAGACATTAGCAGTACTTTAACTTTAATACTCCAGGCATCTAAAATTTGTGTCCGAGAAAGGTTAAGAACTATGCTGTCCTTTTCACCCAAAGGGTCTTTAGTAAACAACATAAACAGATGCCTGTATTCTCTCTTTCCTCTGGATGTAAAAAGAGCAATTGAAATGTATTCATGTACTAAGAGTTTTAGATAAGTGGAGTACTGAAGTTAACAAAAGATCAACTTTCTAAGCCTAGTTTTTCCTAATAAAAATGTGGATAAAATGCTGCAAAGTAAGAATGTTTTAAAAAAAGGAAATTATTAATAGTTTATTAACAAATTGCAAAGTGAATGAAGAAAAGACTAATCAAAATCAAAGCAATATTTGGTTTGACCTCCCTTTGCCTTCAAAACAGCATTATATTTTAGGTACACTTGCACACAATGGTAGGGAGGTTGTTCCAAACAACTTGGATAACTAACCACAGACCATCGGTGGATGTAGACTCAAATTCTTTTGTCTCTTCATCATTCAATGATGTTCATGTCAGGGCTCTGTGGGGACTGTATTATCACTGTCAAAACTCCAAAGACAAAGGGTTAGCAAATCAAGTATTGATTTGATTGCTCTTCTGTTCATTTACTTTGCAATATGTAAATTGATTGAAATTTATATTTTGCATACTAATTCTTCTATTTATAAAAGCAGTCTTTGTTTGCAGCGTTTTTCCCGCAGCTGTCTAAAACTTCTGTACAGCACTTTGTGTGGACATTTAATTTCTTTAGTGCTGCTCTGGTTTCCAAAGGGTAATTTTCAACTGTTTTATCAAAGTGTAAAAGCTGCACATTTCAGAACAGATTCTTCCTCAGGCAAAAAACAATAAATATTAGTCATGGTGCTATTTATACACCTCAAAAAAACACCATAAACAGGGTTAGAGGGGATATGCATGACCAGGTGTGACTTCTTTCACATATGGTTAAAGATACAGAATAAATATATAAAAATATATACATAAGATATATACATGCAATGTTAAAATAGTATAATTTATTAGCCACGTAGACTTTGAATGTAGAGCTTGACTGGGGTTCCATTCAAACTTGTACTCACCATGGTCATGTGGTGAGGAGGGGATACCAGTGATTAGTGGGGTCAAAGTGGTCAAAGTGATACCTGGCAATCATACATTTATAACTTATCCTATAGCCTGAAATGCAATAAATGTTTAAGGTAGGAGCACAATAAAAATATCATAAAATCAGTGTCAGGGCTTATTCATAGATGTCATTGTCCTTTTTCAGAGGTTTTGAAAAAAAAAAAAATGCTTAAAAAAACAGACAAAAACACAATGTGTGAATAAGCTCTAATACTGATTTTTATAAAGCAAATCCTCCCAAACACAAACCCATATAAACACACAGGCATGTTAAAAGGGTTTTCCAGTACTTTTAAAAAGTGTCCTACTATCCCCCACTGTCCTAAAAAAAAAAAAAAGCACTGCCATAGCTGTAGTGACTCCTGCCTATCCCTCACCAATGACACGTCCTATTCATGCATCAGTGGTCATGTGTCCTTATATATGAGATTTCATCAGTAAGAGACCAGCAGGATATAATACATTTCCAGTGGCACTTGGAGACGTAAATACAGGTTTACTTACTTACTTTTTTATTTCAGTGTAGTGGGGAAACAGTGGCCAAGTTTTTAAAATTAATCATAGCTTAATCATAGTTTTTACGGAAGACTACACAGTGCTGGCCTCTCCATTTTCTGTGACAAGGGTAACACATACTGTTTTGTAGGTATAAAAACAAATTAGAAATGCAACCATGCTTTAAAACAATATGCAATCAATTGGTAGGAACTAGTAACCAAAAGCTCAAAGTCTTAAATACTTAAATACTTGATTAGTACATATCTATCAATGCCCAGCATAAGTTCTCGGCATAATTCTATGTCTACACGACAATGGTAAAATATAATCGGAAATCCAATGGTATTTTACAATCGCCGTACTGCGGTTTTTGGCGCAGATTTTACTGTCGGTTTTCAGATGGCCCTTTAATACTGAACTGTACTAGGACCCGCCGTAATACAGTGGATTATAGAGCATGTTCTATAAGCCGGCGGTTTTGAAAACCAACAATAGAAAATCCGAGCTGTGTAGACTACAACTCGGATTTTCTGTTAAGGTCTATGGGGATGACTTGCAGTCGGATTTTTGCAGATTCTAAATACTGAATTTGCTTGAAAATCCGACCAAAAAACAGTGCTGTGTAGACATGGCCTAAATCTTCAAAGTTTATGCAGAGAATTTATGCTGGGCATTGATAAGTATGTACTAATCAAGTATTTAATTACTGACTTTTAGAGTTTACCGACTTTGAGCTTTTGGTAACTACTTCTTCCCAGTTGATTGCATATTGTTTTTGCGCAATAAGGAGATTTTAAGCATTGTTTGCCTGCCACCTGTCCTGACCTTACTGCTTGGACCTGACTACGCCTCTGCCTGACCCCTTTGTATCTTGCTGCACCTCGGGCATCACCACGAGTGGTAATCAGGGGTAGCTACCTGGGAGTCCACCACAGGAATGTCCGACCAGCCTGTCAGTTGCAGGTAAATATAGGGATAGAGCTAAAACAATGCTGGTTTTACCCTCAGCCTCCCTCATTTGCTGAACTAACATACAGTGGGTTGCAAAAGCATTCATATCCCTTGAACTGTTTGGGTATGGCCACAGGACATAGACAAAATACGGGTTGGATTCTGTCTTAAATAGAACCTGTCACATAGTTTATGCCCCCCTTGCTGAGTGCAGCACAAGCTCGTGTCAGACCTGCTGTTTCCAGTGCTGTGTCCCTTATTCTGGAGTTTTCGTGTATTTAATGCTCAAATCTGCAGTTTTCAGCCAGAAGAGTCATTCGAAGAGTCATTCAAAGAGTCAGTTTTTTCAAACCCCGCCCATCTGAGGCTAGCCCCGCCCACCTCAACTGATAAACCTATTACTTTGAATAGGTAGAAACATGTGAATAACTGTAATTGGACGGGGCTAGCCTTTGGGGAGCGGGGCTAACACCTGCTCATGAATAAAATTTGAGGGGTAAATACTCTTAAACTGCTTCATCTTACAGAATAAGGGGCAGTGTGCTGGAAACAGCAGGTCTGACACTAGCTTGTGCTGCTCTCAGCAAGGGGGGCATAACCTATGTGACAGGTTCCCTTTAAAAATCTGGCTGGTATTTTGTCGTCTTTTGCATGGTTTTAGGGGACAGTTCTGTCCGCAGTTTGCGGATTGGCCCATCCCCGTCAACCATTGAGATATACACCTTCTGCCAGAAAACTGGGTGGAAAATTGTGCAGGTTCAAAGTTTTTTGGAACGTCGCCAGTGTAAAAATCCGCCCGGCTGAAAATCCGTTCAGTGTAGACTACTGAATGGATTTTCTATCAAAGTCTATGTGGATGGTTGACAGTCGGTTTACAAATCCAAAAACCATCTGAAAACCTTACCATGTGGACGTACCCTTTATCATTTTTAAACGTTACAGCCACAAATTTAAATGTATCTTATTGATATATTGTGTTATAAAGCAACACAAAGGAGCAAGCATTTGTGAAGTGTAAAGAAAAGATACGTGCTTTTCCAACTTAAAAAACTGAAAAGTGTAGCATGCATATGTATTCAGCCCCCTGTACTCAGATCAACCTAAATAAACTTCACTGTGACCAATTACCTTTAGGCCCCGTTCACACGGCTTGTTGCCGGCGTAATTGCGGGGACGGATTTCGCCACGCAATTACGGCGGCAGCCGTGCAGCGGGGCAGGGGTTCCGGCAGCTCGCCGACCCCATAGACTGTCATTATCTAAGGCGCATACGCGCCGTAAATAATTGACACGTCACTTTCTCCCCCGCGGCGGATTCGCCGAGCGGAGAGGAGAGACGGAATCCATAGTTCTCTATGAGAACTGTGGATTACCGTAGTTACTGGGACGGATTGGAGCCGTATTGCAGCGCAAATACGGCGCGCAGTACGGCTCCAATCCGCGCCCAAATAAGCCGTGTGAACATTGCCTTACAAGTCACATAATTAATAAATAGAGTACATCTGTATGTAAATTATTCTCAGTATAACTATTGCTGTTTTGTAAAAGCCTCAGAGGTTTGTTAGAGAATGTTAGTGAACAAACAGCAACATAAAATCCAAGTAACACACCAAACAGCTCAGGGACAAAGTTTTACAAAGTGCACTGCAGGGTTAAAGGAGTTGTCTCACTACAGGCTTTCAGCCTACTTCAAAAATCCTATGCTGCCAGACACACTAAATTCAGGGGCGTGCTTTTTGTCTGCCTCTTTCCTCCCTCTTCCCCCCTCCCCTCAGCACACAGACAGCTCTCCTCCTCTGACTGCAGTAACTTCTATACAGCAGGGGAAGGCCGAGGGGGTTTGCTGCCAGGGTTAACCCTGTGTGTGCCTGCCTAGATCTGCTGCCGGCTGCTCACTGCTCAATCAGCTGCACTGTCAGCTCCACAGAGTCAGGAGACAGGAGAGGGCTGATCTATGAGTGTGGAGAGGTCTGTGAAGCTGTGTATGCTAATAGCAGAGCAGGAGGGATGTAAGTGTTCCTATACCCCCTGCTTAGCATACAAATCTCCAGGGACATCTCCAGCAACAACAAACAAACCCTGTCAGAACAGACACAGGGCAGTTGTAAAGTGAGTTACTATAATCACCATGTGTCAATAATACAGCAGAGCAGGGGGGGATATGAAGCATTCACATGCCCCCCTGATCTGTTCTATTAGTATAGTCACAGCTCCACAGACACATCATGATTATAGTAACACACTTCACTGCTGTCACATCTACTGACCACAGATCAGCCTCATCTCTGCTCTCCTCAATCTGTGAAGAGAGCAGGCACACACAGGGTTAATCCACACAGACACAAAAGCCAGAGCCCTCCCCTACAGAAGCATACTGTGCGGGAGGGGCTGTGCTCTGACCTGTATTCAGAAAGAGATGAGTCATCAGCACTGACAGCCAGTGAGATAAAGATCAACAGGTTGGCTGCTATAGTGATTTCGGGAGCTGATGCACTCCTACTACCAGGGATAACTCAAAATCAGTAGGACATTTGTAATGAACACATATTGCAAAGCTGCTTGTTTTTTAAAGATCTTTTAATTAAAACCCAATCATTGTAGCGAGACAACCCCTTTAAGTTTCTTAAAAAACAGCCCAAACTCAGTACTAATATAGAAAACTAATCCATACTTACGTTTCCCATCACTATTGTTCCAGTGGTGCTTATGCTCCCCCCTGTTCCCTCACCGATTATGTCATGTGTATGGATCACATGATGTTGCAGGCAATCACTGACCTCTGTGGTCTCATGCTGTACATGCAGGCACGTGACTGCTGAAGCCAGAAATTGCTTGTAGCATCATATGATCCATGAACGTGACATAATCAGTGAGGGCCTAAGAACACTGGTGATAGGATAGGTAAGTACAGGTTAATTTTTTATTTTATTTTAGCAGTGGGAGGTGGTAGGGAGGGTTTTAAAAGTATTAGAAAACCCCTTGAAGAACTAGCTGCTCTTGCAGTTATCCAGACCCAGCAATCATGGCAGCCTGAGGGCTATCTGCTCAGATGTACACAAGGCACTCCTTGAGTGTCGTGTATACAGTAATCAGAAAAGCAGGGTTGGTAATAATCCTTTCCTATATTTTCTCTAAAGATTCCCGACCTTCCACCTCTGCAGCTGTAGACTGTTCAAGGATGTACTGAAATGGTTACATTGGGAATACACCCCTAACTCATCCATATATATGAGGCAGCTAATTCTCACAATTCCACCATAGAGGCATGCCTGGCTTGGTCCTATATCAATATAAAGAAGGGAATCGGCTGTTTCCAGAAATTTCTGGAAGCTATGTATCTCCTGTGGTAACAAATGTCCAGGTCAATATACAAAAGGACATTGCTGCTATTCCAAGAAAATAACAAAAGTGGTTCTAACCTTGGTTCCAGAGCTGCTGCTCTAGCTGAGCTTTCTATGTACTTCTGGCTCAAGCAAAGTCAGGCACTGACAAAAGACCACTTCAGCCCATCAGTGGCTTCAGAGCACATGAGTCGGTAGTAAATAGAAGTCCCAGTAAGAGCAGCCGTAGTGCTGAAACAGAGATAACTGGGGAGGTAAGTATCACTTTATTTTCTAACAGCAGCAGAAACACTTTTAAGAGGAGTTAAGGAAGGAATATTTCCATTGTGTAATGATCTGTCTACAGGGTGGTACAGATGTCCAGTAGATGACGTTACTAAACCTTTCTGTCTGAGGAATGACAATCAAAGGGTCTCCCAGTGACATTTAACTAGATGCCGACTGCCCATTGACTATATGCGTTCACATGGGTTATTTTGTATGCGGCGAAATGCGCGCCGCAATTACAGTAATTCATAGCTCTCATAGAGAGCTATGAATTACGCGCCGTCTCCCCGGGTGTACAATACTATTGTATCATATGCCTGGGGAGAGAAGTGACATGTCAATTGTTCAAGCCGCTTACGCGCTGCTGACAGTACATGTGAATGGGGCCAGCCGCGGGCCGACCCGTGCTTTGGAATTATACGCTGATCAGCGTGTGCTTCCAATACATCCTGCGTAGTGTGGCGCGTACAGTATGCGCCCCAATATGCCATGTGAAAATACCGTAACTCTACATGGATGTTTTAAAGGCTATGCAGAGTTCACAGCTGCACACTAAGCCCGTGTTCACACGGCTTATTCAAGCCGTAATTGCGAGCCGGATTGTGCTCACAATTCCGGCTTGAATAAGGGGAGGGGGCGGGGGCGCTGCCCGCCGGCCCCATAGACTTGCATTATCCACGGCGCGTATTGCGCCTGGATAATGTGCATGTCACTTTCTACCCGCCCGGCGGATTCTATGAGAACTGTGGATTACCGTAATTACTGCGATGGATTGGAGCCGTACTGCAGCGCAAATTCGGCGCGCAGTACGGCTCCAATCCGCGGCGAAATAAGCCGTGTGAACGGCCCCTAATTGTACAGCTGAGCTCTCCACTGAGAAGGCAAGGACAGTTTATTACTGTCCCTGCCTTCTCAATCATTGTATACACAGCACTCAGGGAGATATGCAGGAATCCTCCTGACTTACGAGCCTCAGCAGTCATGTAACTGACTGGGAGCGGTAGTTGCAGATGCTACTAGGTCTAATGAGATCCAGATCAGCTCTGTAGTTTGTACTGGAGCTGGGACTAATATACCAACCCCAGTTATAGGGGGAAAAAAAAGAAAGAATTTTGTTTTTCATATTCTCCCTTATATTATTAAAAGAAAAATATAAAGCCCTACTTATCATGTAAAAAAATAATAGAATAACTGAACATGAATAAGAGTTAGGTTATGTACACATGGCGTACATTTGCGCGCCTCAGAACATTTTTGTTGCGTCGTTGAAACTACGCACTTGCTTAAGGGGATTTGCCAGGACGCAAGTTACTTACCTCCTTATCAGCACAGGGAGAATGTCAACTGAGTCATGAAAGCTGTAGGGCTGAGAGGGAGGGAGCAGAGAGTGAGGAAGAAGGGAGCGTCTCAAAACCTTACTAAAATAATGACATTGCAACAGGGCAGACACAGCAGACACAGCCTCATAGACTGCACTTTCTACCTAGCCCCTTGAAGCTCGATCAATTTCCCTGTCATCAGATAAGAAGTGTTTCACGCAAGCATGGCCTGTAAGCTCCTAGGACTAGGTCGTGTCTAGTGGAAGCTTTCAGGTAACTAAGGGGGATTGAGAAATGCTGTAGTTCTCACAGGCTTCACTTTTTGTAATCACATTTATTTAGAAAAGTGATTAAATACCCATTTTGGAGGATCCCACGTCAATATTACATTGTGGCAAAACCCCTTTAAGGCTAAGTGCACACTGCATTTGTGTTACAGTAAACATTGTAAAAAAGTATACTGTAACGTATATGTTTTTAATCAACTTGATAAAACGCAGTGCTCTTTATCCTCCATCTGTTAAAATTTAAATGATGAATAGTATAAAAATGGACGCTATGTCAATGTATGTTGCACATCTGTCCACCTATATGAGTACATGAACACCTTAAAGGGGTTTTTCTCACTACATTGATTCATCTTACCTCAGTCCTGTTTTCTTGGTTTCACTTTGAATTCAGGAGCGTGTTTACTGGCTTCTACTAGGCTGCAGTAGAAGTCAAGTCTCTAGCTATAGCAACCAGTGCTGGTAGCCTATCAGGAGACACTGAACAGGTCTGTAGCTATAGCGACCTGAGGAGCTGATGCAGCCCATACAAGAGGGGATATCTGAAAATAGGTAGGACTCTGTTACTGGACATATATTGCAAAGTTACTTCTTTTTGCAAGATCTTTAACATAAAAAGCAATCCCTGTAGTGAGACAACCTCTTTAACATATGTTTTTCAGTGCATCACAAAACCAGATTACGGATCCATCATCCGTTCAAAATAAAAGTGTTCACTAACGCCTAAACACATGTGCTAGACGTATGTCAAATGTGCACCGTTCTGAGCAGATGTTTGACTTCCTTTGTCCTTTTTTTTTTTACTAGCTTTTCTATTGGCTGTCACTTGTTTTTCCCTGCAATTTGATTTGGTAGCTTTGATAATATTTTTATGACGTTTACCACATGGGAACAAACACTAGGATCCATTTTCTATTGACATAAACTTTAAAAACTGTATACTGTAGCATATATGGTTTTTTCCAACTTGAAAAAGTGCAACGCCGGCATCTTCCATCTGGTAACATTAAACACATATTTAATCGAAAGTGTAAAACAGGATACAATGCCAATGTACACCGCACATCCGTCCACCTATAGAGTCAGTGAACAGGTTAGCCCATCCGTTTTGCTTTGCGTCACAACAGATCCGTAATCTGTTAAAAATAACACACTGTGCACCAAGTTTTACATC
Organism: Phyllomedusa bahiana; assembly: GCA_025379985.1. Taxonomy (NCBI): domain Eukaryota; kingdom Metazoa; phylum Chordata; class Amphibia; order Anura; family Hylidae; genus Phyllomedusa; species Phyllomedusa bahiana. The sequence continues at coordinate 56,613 of JAODAL010008317.1, read as the reverse complement.
AGCATTGTTCTCAGGAAGAGGAAGGCCTTCAGGAGGCCATCTGTTCCTGCAGTACCGTGTGAACCCAGCTCTTTGTTACAAATGTTACACTCTTTGATACAATTTAACTCCTAGCCGCTGTAAGACGCCTGCGTGTCACATAGCTCTTATATGATAATGAATTGGGAACCATGTACGACCCACAGAACACAGCTTCCGGTATTCACATTAACGGAAGCGCATCCCTATTGGTTGTAAGACCTGTCAATCACCACACTACCCAATCATCGCTGGAGTTTTAAAGCGGAAAAGCCGCATTTCCTGTTCCGGCGGGAGGGCGCTTTCACCAATCAGCTTCTGAGGCTTGTAGGCTGGGAGGATCTCATTGGTTAGTAATAAAGGGGGCGTGCACCAAGGCTCTCTACATAAGTAAAGGACAAAGCATTTTCGCATTCTTCTCTTTGTGCCGCCATTTTGCAGTGACGAACGTGAACGCTTCAGTAACGATGTCTCGTGATCGATTCAGAAGCCGCGGAGGAATGGGCGGTGGAGGAATGGGCGGCGGAGGAATGGGTGGCGGAGGAGGAGGAATGGGAATGAATATTTACCGTCGGGGTAACGGCGGTCGTGGAGGAATGGGAGGCATGTCGAACTATCGTGGGCACGGCTATATGGATTCGAACCGCGGGCCTTCAGGTCATAACCAGCAGCAGAATAAGCCCCAGCAGAACCAGCAAAAGCCCCAACAGCCGCAGCAGCAACAACAACAGCCGCCACAGCAGCAGCAGAAGCCGCCTCAGCAGACGCCGCCCCAGCAACAGAAGCCGCCCCAGCAGAACAGCCAGGAGCAGAAACCTGCCGTCCAGGAGCCGCCCAAGACACCCCAGGCCCCGCAGACCGCGGCCCCCAAAGCTCCTCCAGCCAAGTCCCCCGCACCACAGACCCCTGCCCCGTCCCCTCAGAACAAGCCAGCGCCGTCCCCTCAGCAGAAGAGCGGTAGCACCCCCCAACAACAGCAGCAGCCGCCCGCCGCGTCGAAACCCCCAACCCAGAGCCCGGCACAGAAACCCCCAACCCAGAGCCCGGCACAGAAACCCCCAACCCAGAGCCCGGCACAGAAACCCCCAACCCAGAGCCCGGCACAGAAACAGCCTCCGCCCGCCATGCCGAAACCCCCAACCCAGAGCCCGGCCCAGCCGCAACAGCAGCAGAGGCCCGCTCCGCCCCAGCAGCAGCAGAATCAGGGACAGCAGCAGCAGAACCAGGGGCGGCAGCGGCCTAATCCTCAGCCCGGGCAGAAGAGGCCGCACCAGTCCAGATTCCACTCCCAGCCGCCACCTCAGGCCGAACCGCAGAAACCCTCGAACGCCAAGGAGGGCGACTGGAACGAAGTAAGTGCGAACTACTGTACAGGGCGCGGGGTGGGGACATTAATGACTGAGGGCCCGGCCGTCATCTTGTGCGCTAGAGCGCGTGGAGACAGTACTTAAAATGGCGGCCGGGGCTGCGCCGTCTTTGTGTAACGTCCATTTTGAGGTTAGACCCCGCCCATTTCCGTGTGTAGCGCCAGAAGGCGGGAGCCGAGGATGTCCCTAGTGGATGATCGCTGACACTGCCAGCACTGGCGGCTAGAATCCTAACGTATATGCATATATGTGACTGGGTCTATACTAACGGGGTATATGAATACGTGTGACTGGGTCTATACTGACGGGGTATATGAATACATGGGTCTGTACTGACTGGGTATATGAATACATGTGACTTGGTCTATACTAACGGGGTATATGAATACATGGGTCTGTACTGCCTGGGTATATGAATTCATGTGACGGGGTATAGGAGTACATGGGGCTGGGCCTGTACTGACACCCGTGTATATGTGTGTGTGTGTGTGTATATATGTATATATATATATCCCCCTCATCCTTTCACATTCCTACACGTTTGTAGGATAAACCCTGTCACGTTTCCATGTAATCATATATTCCATTAGGATAATTACCTATACACATGCTACTCAAACAATTTGGGGATATTTGACTTGATTAATTTTAGGGTGAACATAAAATTTTTCTTAGCTATAGAATGCACATGTCCAACTGAATGCGTCAGTACTTTTAGCACAACTTGCTGATCTCTAACAAGGAGCTTAAAGGGGTTGTCTCACTATGAGGATTGCTTTTTGTTAAAGATCTTGCAAAAACAATTCACTTTGCAATTTTTGTCCATTAAGTGTCCCACCTATTCTGAGAGATCTCCTCTTGAATGGGCTGCATCAGTTCGCTATAGTTACGGACCTGTTCACTCCTGATAGGCTGCCAGCGCTGGTCGCTATAGCTACAGACCTGGCTTCTACTGCAGCCTAGTAGAAGCCAGTAAACACTCCCCTGAAATCAAAATGAAAACAGGACTGAGGTAAGATGACTCAATGTAGTGAGACAACCCCTTTAATGGCAAAATTCACATGGGATGTTTGATCCATGAATCCCCCAATAATTTTAGGGGATCAATTTGAATTGGTATTTAAACGGTCCTCCTCATCATGCTGTACACATTTTGACATGCAACCAAGACACCACCTTACAATTGATAGACAATGCATTGTTTACGGCGTGTCCGCGCCGTAAATAATGTGCATGTCACTTTCTCCCCCGCGGCGGATTCGCCGAGCGGGGAGGAGCGACGGATTCCACTGTTCTCTATGAGAGCAGTGGATTACCGTAATTGCTGCCGCGGATTGGCGCCGTACTGAAGTGCAAATCCGGCGCACAGTACGGCGCAAATACGCAGCAGAATAAGCCGTGTGAACGAGGCCTTACAGTCTGGGCAGGTCAATACAAAACTTCCCTACACTTTGTGAATGGTACAGTGACAGCCTCTACTACTTGAATAACATTAATCCAGTCATTGTGCCTCTGCATGAAAAACATAAGGCTATTTTCATCTTCATGGATGACAATGCTCCAGCTCGAGGTCACATCATTAGGGAACTACTGTTGGAGACTCGGTTACCTCAAATGGAGTGGCCTGCACTTTCTCCAGTCCTGAACCACTAGAAAACCTGTGGGATCAGTGGAGTCACTGTGTAGAAGCTTGTAACTCTGTACCCCGAACCTCAATGACCTATAAGAAGGCGGGATGCCATGCCTTAGGGATCAAAAACTTGACTTGTGAACATAAGATGTTAAGCTGTAATTGAGGCCACATGACACATTGAGACTGACACTTTTTTATGGTGTATACCCGCCACTGTCTCTCATTAAGTTGACATGGGAGAATGAACATTGCATGCTATGACTCAAAAGGCCTGCTTTCTGGATAAAATATCACCGTAGAGTGAAATTGGTTTTCCATATATTTCATCGAAAAGCCATAGGTCTAACTTTTTGTAAGTAGTGTATATGTGAATGTGACCTGGTTTTATCCATGTGTGTATATATAATGCAAAAACTACCGAACAATCAAAAATGCCTATAGGTATGATACTTAAAATATAACCTTTACTAATATCAAATCAAAAATACAGTAACCCCAGCAAGGGTAAGGCAAAAAATAATGAAAAATAGAGAGGACCAGAAGCGGAGCACCCGCCCCGACAAGGGCGACCCCGCACCAAAACTCCCTAATTGACAATAACAGTACCACTAGAAAAACACAAACACGTATCATAGATAAATTACAAAAGAGACTAACAGACAGAAATGTGACAAAGCAACCGTGCAAAAAAAAAATTATAATAGACACAATGCATAAACATTGAACATAGCAAAACACATCCAACACGTTTCACCCACAAATCATGTGGGCTCATCAGGGAACCAACCAAATGTTATGCATTGCACATAGATGATAAAACAATAGATGATAACGTGCATAGAGGATATGATAAGCTTACTTCCCTTCAGGTAAATGATGGCAGGTGCAGGGATCCCAAGGTAGCGATCCGTGGTACTGCACATAAAGGTGATGGTCCAAAGATAGAGAAGGGACGTAAGCTTATCATAGCCTCTATGCACGTTATAATATATATGTATTATCTGTGTATATGCATAAAAATTTGGTTTGGGTTTCCCTGATGAGCCCACATGACTTGTGGGTGAAATACGTTGGGTGTGTTTTGCTATGTTCAATGTTTATGCATTGTCTTATAATTTTTTTTTTTTTTTTTTTGCACGGTTGCTTTTCACAAATTCTGTCTGTTAGTCTCTTTTGTAATTTATCTATGATACGTGTTTGTGTTTTTCTAGTGGTACTGTTATTGTCAATTAGGGTGTTTTGGTGCGGGGTCGCCCTTGTCAGGGCGGGTGCTCCGCTTCTGGTCCTTTATTTTTCATTATTTTTTGCCTTACCCTTGCTGGGGTTACTGTATTTTTGATTTTTTATAATATATTATTAAAGGTTATATTTTAAGTATCATACCTATAGGCATTTTTGATCGGTAGTTTTTTCATAATCTATGATATATTTGCCAGGAAGCTGCTATATTGGGGGTTTCTCCCACTCCATATCTTGGGAGTTTGTAGTTTTTTGTATATATAATGCAGTTGAACCCAGAAGTTTGCATACAGTATATAGAAAGAGACAAATATTCATAATTCTCAGTATCTGATGTGAAATTAGAATAAACCTTACCTGTTTTAGGTCAATTAGGATTACCAAACTTATTTATGTTTAGCAAATGCCAGAATGAGAATTTTTAGGCGTTTTTATTTTCTGTGAAGTAAAGTTTACATACATTTCATTAGTATTTGGTAGCATTGACCTTACGCTGTATGACTTGGGTCAAACGTTTTGGCTACCCTTCCACAACCTTCTCAATAGTTGGTAGGAATTTTGGCCCATTCCTCCTGACAGAACTGGTGTAACTGAGCCATGTTTGTAGGTTGCCTTACTAGCACGTGCCTTTTCAGCGTTGCCCATACATTTTCAATCGGACTGAGATCAGGGCTTTGTGATGGCCACTCCAAAACATTGACTTGGTTATCCTTAAGCCACTTGGTAACCAGTTTGGCAGTATGCTTGGTCATTGTCCATTTGGAAGACCCATTTCCACCCAAGCTTTAACTTCCTGGCTGATGTCTTGAGATGTTGCTTCAGTATTGCCACATGATCTTTCCTCATGTCATCTATTTTATGAAGTGATGCAAACCCCCCCCCCCCCCCCCCCCCCCCCCCAGTTTCACAGTTGGGATGGTTTTCAAGCTTCTCCTGTTTTCCTCCAAATGTAGTGATGGTCATTATGGCCAAACAGTTACATTTTCATTTTGTCAGAACACGGGACATGTTTTCAGACATGTAGGTCTTTGTTCCTGTGTGCATTTGCAGTCATTAATCTGACTTTTATATATTTTTTTGGAGTAATTGCTTCTTCCTGGTAGTGGCCTTTCAACCCATGTTGATACAGTACTTGTTTCACTGTGGATAATGACACAATTTTACCAGATTCCGCCAGCATCTTCACAAGGTCTTTTGCTTTTGTTCTTGGATTAATAAACACATGTCGGACCAAAGCATGTTCATCTCCGAGACGCACAACCTGCCTCTCCTTCCTGAGTGCTGTGATGGCTGGACATTCCCATCTTGTTTGTACTTGTGTAAAATTGTATAGAGAACGAGGCACCTTCAGGTATCTGGAAATTGCACGCCAGGATGATCCAGACTTGTGCAAGTCCACAGTTCTCTTCCTGATATCTTGGCTTATTTCTTAACACTTTCCCATGATGTTACACACTGTTTCTGGTGTGGTTTAAAATACATCTATAGTTGTCTAATTCAGATGTTGCCAATAAACCTATTTGAAACTTCCAAAGACATGACCACATCATATGGGCTGTCTCAAATTGTTTAAAGGCATAGTAACCCTAGTGACGTTGACATTGCGGAAAATAATAATGCCTTAAATTCTCTCTCGCTCTCATTATTCTGGCATTTGACAAATATAAATAATTTTGATAATCCTAATTGACCTAAAACGGGTAAGTTTTATTCTGATTTCATGTCAGATACTGAGAAAAACATGCATGTGTCTTTTTATAGTGTATGTAAACTTCTGGTTTCAACGGTATGTGTGTATGTATACGTGTATAGATATTTGTGAGATTAACTGTATCTTAATAGGATATATAGGTACATGTGAATGTAACTGGGTTATCTGATCCTATTTGCAAATGACTGACTGTTTACCTTAATGTATATAATTACAAGCGCATATGACTGGGTTTTATCCTAAGAATGTATGTGTACGTGCTAATTTATATTAGTGTCATGGATGCGGATGCAAGTGGGGCTTAAGTGTACGTACCTGTAAACATGACTGTTTTAAGAGTATACATGATGTACATGAGTGGGTTTTATCACAGCATATATATCGATCTATCGTGTAGGTGTTTTTATTGGATGCAAATTAATTTCATATTAATGTAATTTCTAGGGTGTCAGGGCCACACTGTCCCTTTTGAAGAGGCCCGGAGAAAAGACTTACACCCAGCGCTGCAGGCTGTTTGTTGGAAACCTTCCTACCGATATCACAGATGAAGAGTTTAAGAAGCTGTTCTCGAAGTATGGAGAACCTGGGGAGGTGTTCATCAACAAGAACAAAGGCTTTGGCTTTATTAAGCTGGTGAGTATTTTCCATGCCTCCTACAAACTATAAATGCATTTCTGATAATCGTGGAGTTCAAAGGAGGCATTCCCTGCCAGACTTCTGCCACTGGCCATGACATCTAACCTGTACATGTAGAGGTGGTGTGTGCAATTTAACCCTTCACTTTAAACACTCCTGTTTGCATCACATTTTGTGGCTCCCTGGGAATTGTGAAAAGTCATATTTATTTTGACTCTTTGCCCTATCTCATGATTCTGTATGTTGTGTGCTGCACACAAATATGGTAGATCACACTTTTGCGTCTGGAACACAGCTTTGATTTGTCCAGATTTTTTATTTTTTTTTCATTCTCTTGAGGGATATTGCTGATTAAGTAACTAAATGGGATCATGGTGCTTTAGCAGTTAGAATTGTTAAAGGGAATGTCTTCCACAAATGGCCTGTTTAACACTCTTAAAAATCTATGCTGTAATTGACGCAGCACAGATTTTCTATCAAATTTCTAAACATGTTCTCTTCCGGCTCGATTCCCATACAGTTTAATGTACTGGACCAGCTGCAAAACCATGGTATGGTGCAGTTAAAGTACTGTTGGATTTTTAGGCTGTGTTTTAACTTGTGCCATGTAGACATGGCCTAATAGTTGTGACCTTTCCTGCTCCTTAAAGAGGTTTTTAGCTGTCCTCTTGAAACAGAATCCACCATTTACAATAGGAGGTAGTCACAGTTCCTCCTCTCCACCTCCATACACAGTGCCTTTTTCCCAGGTCACAGATTATACCTAGAAAACTCTCCTAGAAGTCAGTGTCTACTACTGTTCACAGGCTCCTATGTCCATGAAACTGCTGTAAGCATCTGTCTAAATGCTGGTAAATGAAGCTCAGGCAACATAGCTGCCCCCATAATGATATACAGGAAACAAAAATGAAAAAGATTTGTAAACGGCGAAGAATATGTATCGGTGTCGTTTTGATTTGTGAAAAGGGCAATATATTCCCTTTAAAGGGGGTGTGACAACTGCAATTTTCTTGGACATGTGGTGCTCATATGCTGGTTTTCACACTTGGTATGCAGGTGACCTGATATCAGGCTGTTGGACCTGCCACATGGTTCTAGTGTTCTCCAGTGCCCGTTTCTCCTTTTTGTAGAAGTTATTTTATATTGGTAGTGAATAGTAGTTTACGTGGCTAGGTGCTTCCTGTGGAGGATAAACTTTGATGGGGAATGGTCTGCTATTTCTTAATACTAGGACTATCGACTTCATTGACATAGTAACTTTTAACGCCTTAGCGCACCAGTATGTACTGGTACATCCTGGCAGTGCTAAGGGAGCATGGAGCCAGTGGGTGCTGGCAGTTGGAGACAGCAGCACTTTATAGCAGCTGGCATTGGAGAGGACTCAATCCTAACTCCAACCATTTAGACAAGATGCCCATTTGTTTGTCATGGTGACAGCTTTATTAAAGTGAATCGGTCAGGTGGGTTATGCTACCCTCTGAGAGCAGGATATGATGAAGGGAGATGTATAGTCATGATTTGGAGCAGGATTTCTGCGTAAAAATCCATGAAAGTGAAATGAAAAGTACTGCTGCCACTTACAGTGATTGACCGTGCGCTCTGTAAAATCACTGATGCAGGAAAAGCGGTCAATCACTCTGGGTGGAGTTTGCAGGACTCCCACTGTCTTGTTAGGATCTACTTTACTGCTCCAGAACATATTAACCTATATATCCCATAACGTCTCGATCACATCCTGCTCTGATAGGACAGCATAAACCACCACACATAGATTAGATGAGGACAGCACAAGCTAGTGTAAGACCTGCTGTTTCCAGCACTGTGCCCCTTATTCTGTAAGATGCAGTAGTTTTAGAGCATTTAATGTTCAAATCTTATTCATGCACAGGTGTTGGCCCCACCCACCAAAGGATAGCCCTGCCCACCTGGCAGTTATTCTCATGTTTCGACCTATTCAAAGTAATTTTCAGTTGAGGTGGGTGGGGCTAGCCTCAGGTGGGCGGGGTATGAAAAATGACTCTTCGTTACTCTTTTCTGGCTGAAAACTGCAGATTTGAGCACTACATACTCAAACTACAGCATCGTACAGAATAAGGGGCACAGTGCTGGAAACAGCATCTCTGACACTGGCTTGTGCTGTCCTCAGCAAGGGAGGTATAATCTGTGACAGGTTCTCTTTAAGGCTTCCGTTGCTGCCATTATTGTACTACTTACACCTGTTCGTGTGTGTGTATGTATATATGTGTATATATATATATGTATATTTGTGTTTTAATATATATATTTATATATTATATATTATTATATACTATATTTATATATATATGTGTTTGTGTGTGGTGTGTGTATATTATATATATTATATATCTATATCTCCCTCCATTAAAGGGGCACAATAGCTTGTACACCACTGTCTCAATAGATAACTAGCAAAATGGTGTACAAATGATTGTGCCATCTTGTATGGTAAACACTGTACAAAAAAGAATACCCCAACACCAAAATTGAGTTTGGTTATTTCGTGTCACGAATAAAGTGATTGAAGTCATGTCTCCCAAAATATTGACGATAAAAACGACACTTCAGCCTGCAAAAAGAACCCTGAGGCCAGAAGTGGGAAAAAACAAGCTATTGGTCGCAGAAAATGGTGGTGCAGCTCAAACTGAAGTCTGTATTTTTGAGAGGTCTATAACATTACTCATGTCACTGAAATTTCGCTAATCTGCAGAATACAGATAACTTGTAATTTATACCAGACTTGGTAAAACATTAACGGTACAGTTTTTTCACCTTTCACACCATGTAGCGTTTTTTTTGGTTTCCCAGTAGATAACTTGATACTCAATAGCACCATTTAACAAGTACACTTTGTCCTGTGAAAAAAACACAAGCCCTAATTTCTACGTCCATGGAAAAATAAGTTGGCCGTTTTGGAAGGTGAAGAAGAAAATGTGCGTGCACCAAAAAAACACCCATACCTTAAAGGGGTTTTCTCACCATGCTTTCAGTCCTATGCAGCTTTCCACTCATGGTCTCCTCAGACTGTGGATGGTTTTAAAGCAATGATTAGCATATTAAACTTCTAGTTGAGCAGTTATGCTGACTGCAGAGGATTATTTTCAGCGAACACAAGGTACTTGTGCTGTGAGGACTGAATAAAATGCCTTTATCTGTACATAAGCTGATCTTGTTCCGAAAATTTGTCTGGAATTCAGTCCCCTCGGTCTGTCCTTGGGGTGATGTTATTCCCTACTCTCTCCATCTAATCCGGTACCAGACCAGTGTGCCCTTCAGAGCACAAATGCTCTTCTCGTGAAGTAAAATCCATTGACCAATGTATTTAGCCTTCATTTAATTTTGCCTTGTTGAAAGCTCATCTTTGTAGTGATAACCCCTTTAAAGGGTTTATCCAATTCTGTAATAACAAAAATGGGATAACACAAAAATAAATGGGTTAAGGATAGTGTGGATTAGAAAAAAGGACTCCTTTCCAACAGACTATTCTAGCATTGAGCTGTGGTCCTACAATGCCTGCTTACATTGACCTCCTCATTGTGGCCCTGCTGCCAATCACAGGCCTCGGCAGTCTCATGATCGTAAAGAGATCACTGAGGACTTTGCCTGCAGTGTTACTTTAACCAACATGGGCTGGGATCAGAGCTCAGAGCTAAAATGGAGCTGGTCAGCCCCAACTGGTCTCAATAAAGTTGGTTTTTATTTTAAACTGGACAATCTTTTTTTTTTTTTTTATATATATATAGGACAATTACAATTTGTCACACTGTCTGAGAGGCAGTAAGCCCTGGCTGCCTTGCCAGCTGGTCAACGCTGGCAGTTGTATTTTGAAATGTCAGTTGGATGGGCAACCTTTTCCTTTATATTGGCTTAGACCCCCATGGTCACACTGGTTCCAGCTAACCACTGCAGAGTTCTTTTATGGTAGGTCTAAAAAAATAACTATTACTTTTCAAAAGTAGCTGCAGTTAAGGTTGCCTCAGATGGCATGCTACTGAGCACATCTAACACTTGTGTTTAAGCCTCTGTACCAATTAGAAAGTCAGTTGTCTAATGGGTAAAGGATCAGGGAGGCATTTCGGGTACCAAATTGAGTGTTTGGTATACTATGCATAATTTTATTGCAGAAATGTTAATGTGAAAGAGGATAAGTGTTTTTTTTTGTTTAACTTTATGTTCTTTGAACTCTTCAGGAAACTAGAGCACTTGCAGAGATTGCAAAGGCAGAACTTGATGACTTCCCAATGAGAGGAAGACAGCTCAGAGTTCGGTTTGCTACCCATTCTGCTGCCCTTTCTGTGCGGAACTTGTCTCCGTATGTATCAAATGAGCTCCTGGAAGAGGCCTTCAGCCAGTTTGGACCAGTTGAGAGGGCTGTGGTTATAGTGGATGATCGCGGGGAGATCCACTGGAAAAGGAATAGTAGAATTTGCTGCAAAACCAGCTGCCAGAAAAGCCTTTGAAAGGTGTTCGGAGGAGTGTTTCTTTTAACAACGTAAGTTTGTGTTTATTTTTGTTTTGTTTTGTTTTTCTTTCCTTGTAAATCAAAGATGTATTTTTTAGAAGGGTCCTAAGTCTACTTAGTATAACTTCTATTGCTTCTATTTAACATCTTCTAGGACTCCAATGCCTGTTATTGTGGAGCCCTTGGAGCAATTTGATGATGAGGATGGGCTTCCTGAGAAACTTGCTCAGAAGAATCACATGTATCAAAAGTAAGTCTAAAACCTTGAATATTGTCCACTTAGTCTTGTATATAGAATGGAATGCATACAATTTTCTAATGTATTTAAAAACATGGATTATCTCTTATATGCTGCATTAGGCTCCAAGATTAGTCTGTAGACTATTGCTGTGATATCAAGACAAGCAGACTCTTGGATGTGGTACTAGAAAATTGTATTTCCTATTCTGCAAATTAATAAATGTGAAGAAAACCACTCCTCTAACCTCTTAATGTTTTAGTATGTCCTGGCAGTGTAAAGGGCGTATGGAGTGGTCTTACTCACGGAGCCCACTGCATATGTGTTGGGGGCTGGCTGTTGGATACGGCTGACACCCGCCGTTAAGAGTGATGGGAGCCGGCTTCGATCTGTTTAACCCCTTAGATGCCATGATGGCTGTGGTGTACAAATGAATGGGAACTGTCTAGCAGTTTGTGAACTCCAATATGCACCCCCCACGATGAGATTTAAGGGTGCTGATCGTTTAACATGATTGGGAGCCTTGGGAAGGCTTCAATCACTGCCATGTCTGCAATTCTAACACTTCCTGCCCCAGAACTGCCATCTGTATTCACCCTTTTGCACAGCAAAAGGGTGAACTGATGATCGAGCCCCCTAGTAAAGTGTCCTGGGGGACTCCTTTTTACAGTGGGGAAAAAAAAGTGTAAAAAAAGTTCAAATTGCTCCATTTTGTCACTTAACAAATAGAATATACACAATTGCTATCGCCACGTCCATGTGACTGATCTTATAGAATAGAACATTTATCCTGTGTGCTGAGCACTGTAGACAAAAAATTCTAAACGACAAAATTGTGCCTTAGTTTGACTGAAGGGTTAAGTATGTTTAAAGAGGTGGTTGGGGATGTTTAACAAAACAAGTGTCCTAATTTTACTCGTGTTCCAGTGCTGTTGGTTGTTTCCCCATTCTTTGGTTTACTTTTTGGTGGTCAGATAGTCATTGCTGCAGCAGTCAAATGACATCACTGCTCAGAAGTGTTGAGCTTAACGTGAACAGAAGAATGGGGAAACAGTTGGCAGTGTTGCTAGTACAAAGAGTATGAAATGTGTTTTTTTTTGCAGCAGTAGCAAATTTGAGAAACTGAACTGCCTAGACAACTTTAGTGAACCTGTCACAGGTTATGCTGTCACTTGCTGAGGACCGTACCAGCTAGCGAGTCCTGCAGTGTCCCTTACTCTCAAAGATGCAGTTGTTCTAGAGCATTTAAGGCGACTTGTATGATTTTTTGTTGGACAGGCACCATTTTTTTGCCCGCGTTAGTAGCGTAGAATGCGCCTGAATCTATGAACATGTTCTACTGTGGGTCATAGATTTAGCGCTTTCTAGCTACAAAGCGACAATTCTGGCTCAGGGAACCACTTTTAAAGTGCTCCACCTGTTCCAGCAGTAGTGTGCCTGAAGTTGCCACACTGAAGCTATAAAGGTGCAGCTTCGTACGGTTGTAGTGCGACACGCCTCCAGTATGATCTCAGGCACATTAAGTGCAGTGGGCGCTCTAATGTGCCTGGTTACAAATGAGTGAATGGGGTGCAGTTCATTCATGTCAGCCTTGATGATTAAATTCTCTGCTCTGCCAGAGATGGGTGGGACGCATTTCTGGCAGAGCAGGCTGCAAGCTGGTGGTTTTGCGTGTTGCATTACCTGAAACTACTGTCTTTTATGGAATAAGGGTGTGTTCACATGGCAATGGACAAATACCGGTGAGTGGAGAAAAGAGCCCTGCCCCTTCACATTCACTTACACATATTCCGTCCAAAAACCGGATGGAAGAATGTGCATGTAGAATGTTTTGCGGGTGGAAAATCCATGCAGTGGGGACTGCTGCACGGGTTTTCCATAGGAGCCCATTGTGCTAATTTTTGGCCGGTTTTTCAGGCGGTCTGCAAGACCGCAAACCGCCAGAAAAACCGGCCAAAAACCCGTGCCGTGGGGACATGCCCTTAAGGGTCACTGGTAGAAATGGCATTGTCACTAGCTTATGCTGTCCTTGGCAAGGGCAGCACAAACTGACAGGTTACTTTTAAAATGGACACCTTCATATGGAAACAATACTTAAAAATGGTTCCACATTTATAGTAAGTGGGCCACACAACCTCTCCATTTTAAATGAAGGACTGGTTGGTACACACTGATTTTCAATAGGAGTTCAGAGTGCAGCCAAGTAGTGTGTCATCAATGTGTGGTGGGAATACCCCTTTAAGGAGATGTCTTCAGCTTATCTCCCTACTATATTCAGTGCCATCAGAGCAGTAGATGGCTTAACTGTACAACAGTTTAACTTTATCATGAATCTTTCTCAAATAGGGAAAGGGAGGTACCACCTCGGTTTGCACAACATGGCTCCTTTGAGTTTGAGTATTCACAGAGGTGGAAGTCTTTGGATGAAATGGAGAAACAGCAGAGGCAGCAAGTGGAGAAAAATATGAAGGAAGCTAAAGAAAAGCTTGAAAGTGAAATGGAGATGCTTTCCATGAACATCAAGCCAATCTGCTTCGACAAGGTTGGTTTGCACTGGTATGCTGTCTTGTGTTGAAAAACATGTTATTCAGTCATAATAAACTATTATTTTTTTTAATATTTCAGATCTATGAGACGCCAAGATGAGCTGAGACGTATTGAAGAACTACACAACCAAGAAATGCAGAAGCGTAAAGAGATGCAGCTAAGGTAAAACAATGTTTTGTACCTTGAACTTGAAGATCAAACTAAAGCCATTTCCTAAGGCATTCGAGAAAAACAATGTCCTCTTTAAACAGACAAGAGGAGGAACGACGCAGACGTGAGGAAGAGATGATTATTCGTCAGCGTGAAATGGAAGAACAGATGAGGCGCCAGCGAGAAGAGGGCTACCGTATGTACATGGACCCGGTACGTATCAATCCTATAGTGTTTGCTCCTTTGTCTTTAATCTTACCTAACGAGCATCATTTATTTACAGAGGGAGCGGGAGTTGCGCATGGGGGCAAACTCTATGTCCATGACAGGTGAGAACCTATGGATTTGGCTTTAAATTACAGACCTGAAGTCTAGTCTTCATTTGACGTTCACCGTGTTCTTTATTTTCAAAGATCCATATGGTGCAGCAGCACAGAAGTACCCACCCCTTGGGGCACCTGCTATGGGTTATGATGGCAGCCCAGGTGTGGCCCAAGCAGCAATTGCGTCATCTCTTATGGCAGGGGACATGGTAATGTATCCAGTTGTGATCTGGTAATGACAGGATCTCTAACTAGGATAGCCAACAATTGAAAGCTAAACATATGGCAGAACAGTGTAGTTGCCCTAATGTTTGTCGCTAAGATACTGTATTCCAATCTACACAGCTAGAAGTTTCTCTTCTATGGATTTTAATTTGTCAAACCAAAAAGCACCCATTTTAGTGGTGTTGCTTTGACACTTCTGTGCTACAAAGTTCAGACATCTTGCATGTCTCCATTTTAAATCTGATACTTTGATATCAGCTTTATACTGTACAATGCATAAAGGCTGACAGTTTGGAGTATTAGGTTAATTTTAGGCAGGTATCTGTATTACCGTCTGTGCAGTATCCTGTATATGCACCTAAGCCAAGTCTGCTTGAAAAGATCAGACCTTTATCTTACAGGAAGTAGTACACAGCTTTCTTCTGTTTTCTGACTACATGTGACTTTTGTTCACCGTTGCATAGGTTTGGTTTATTTTATTTTTTCAATTGTCTACTTGTTTTTGACTAAATGTCCAGCAAGTACTTTTTAACCGACGCAGAACGTGCTGACCACTTTTGACAATTCCTTTTGTGCACAGTCAAGTGTATAGATTGGAATGGGGTTTACGCATTTTCTTTGAAAATGTATACAGTGTTACTCTGCACTTATCTACGATCCCAAGCCATAAGTCAATTTTCAAATGTTATTTCAGAGAAACTTTACAGATCCTATCTGGTCCCTTGCTTATTGGTTAATTCCATTGAGTCACCCCCCTCACCCCTTTTTAAACTTTTTTTTTTTTTTTTTCCTTCCTTGGGCGTCTGTGACCTACAATTGGATCTCTTAGAGAGCAATTTTGGTCATGGGGATGGAACTGTTGGATGAGCTTTTGACAGACATAAGAGGAAAGGACTACTTTCCTGTGACATGTTATGGTTTGTCTGCTACACAAATCACTGGCTCGTCCCTGATGTCCTGAAGATTGTCGCAGGCTAATCCCTTATGTTGTCTTAACTTTTCCTAACCAGACTAGTGTGACTGCAGTTACCACAATTGCTTGAATACCCCTTCTGAAGTATTTCTGTACTGAATCTTATTGACCTACTGTAAAACATGTAGTCTTTTTACTTCCAGCTGTGCTATTGCACAGCTAGATTGATGGTCTGCTTAATTTCTGCAGACTTGGTTTAGGTGAAGGTTTTGTGGCTGACTTTGATTTCTTACTTTTCTATAAAGTGCTTAAACAGAGCAACTCCAGTGAGTAATGTGGGTGATAAGCTGGTGATTGCTTGGGTTTACCAACAAGATATGGTATTCACCTGAGGTATTTGTCTTATGGAATAGAATTTAATCAAGTCTTCCATGGTAACATGTATGAGATGTGATCAAGTGACTGAGTTATGCTTTAAGATGGCGTCACTCCCACACGTGGCCTTCATTACTGTATGTTATTTAACCTGGGTACTATTTAACTCGCGTGGCAGAATTGAACTTCTACAACTAGAAGCTTCCACAGCAAGGCAAAGGTTAAAAATCCTGCTTGCATTCCTGTCTCCTGAACACTTTACAGTACAAAAGGTGTCTGCTTAATCCAGCAGTTGGTTCTTGACTGGAAGTTGTGGTGTTTTGGCAAGTTCTTGCTGCCCTGCTTTTTGCTTCACTGCACCAGCATAAAGAAACATTGCATAAGCACCAGTCTAGTCTTGTGCTTAGTTTTAATGTTCTCTAACTGCAAAAAACCTTTTTTTGTTTTCTTTCACTTCATTTTTGAGCAGGCAAAAAAGGCAGCAAAAACTCAAATATTTTGCAGCGAACTTTTTAGGCTTTTTTTTTTTTTTTTCACAACAGCGGTGATTCATTACTGCCATAACTATGGATGTCTTGGTATGAAAAGTACCTTCTGGTGGCTGCTTTTCAAGTAGCCTTTTTCTGTACTTTAAAGGTTATGGACACACTTGTAGTGAGCTCTCTAACTGTTCATTTGTCTTCTAAATGCAAAACCAACTCTAGCCTTAGCAGAAACTAAATAGTAGGACATTTGTTTCTCTGAAAATAGGGCAGGGTCTCAGAAAAGTTTTGACATGTCACTTTCTCCCCCCGCGGCAGATTCGCCGAGCGGGGAGGAGAGACTGAATCCATAGTTCTCTGAGAACTGTGGATTACAGTAGTTCCTGGGATGGATTGGCGCCGTACTGCAGCGCAAATACGGGGCGCAGTACGGCTCCAATCAGTCCCAGAATAAGCCGTGTGAACAAGGCCTTATTGTGGGGGGTGGCTTGTGAGTGCATGCTTTTCTTTTGTTGGTACCTGTTCTCATTGAATGGTATCGGTCTTGCTATATTTTATTTTTTTTTTTAAATGTGTAGCTGCTTGGAAACTTTCTTTAAAGAACTAGGAATAGGTCTTATTTTAAGCATTCTCAAACTAATTCTAGGGTTTCCTCTTGGGGTAGGTTTTATTTTTCAAGAAAACAGGATACAGATTACTATACAACCTCATAACCCTACCTGTCTAAACACTACAGAAGTAATCTGTGAAATGGGGAGAGCATCCAAGGTGGGCCATTAACATAAAGCTGTAGATGAGAAGGACACCCTGCAGTGTGGAGGGAAGAGGTAGCATGATACCTATACCCGGTTTCCCCAAAAATACGACATAGTGCGTTTTTTTTATGCAATATTCAGAGTTTGGCTGCTTATGCTGATGTTTGTGATAAAATCACTACAGTATATTAATACATGTTGATGTTTTGTTCAACAATAAATGTGAATTGTTAATAGAAAAATAAGACATCCCCTAAAAAGGTCTTAGCTCGTCTTTACGAGCAAAAATTAATATAAGACATTTTCTTATTTTCGGGGAAATAGGGTAGCACACTTAAGACTTCTAAACAGACCTACTCCAATGAAGGTCAAACAAATGAAGCTTGTAGACGACCCAGTGTTTTACTCCTAAATGTAAACATTGCTTCACTTCATTGTTGTGTCCATAACCTTTAACATTTACATGGCAGTTTTTAGCAAATCTGTATGTAAACGGACTTCATGGAATTTCAGAGATCCGTTTCAATGGTGTAATTCTGCAGGGCCATGCAGTACCTTCTAGTTTTTACCAGTCAGCATACAGGGCCATAAACTTGTAGGTATCACTTGTTTCCATCCATGTGGGGTCACGTGTCGATTTGGTAACTAAGATAGTCTGTATGAGTGCTTTTGTAAGTTGACTGTAGCATCGTACTTCCTAGTTGCTCGTCTTGCGTGCTTTCTCAAGCACAGCTACAAGTCTGTTTTGAAACAGCTGACCGTTATCAATTGTGGGAGCATATCTCATGGTATGTGATACTTAACTAATTTGCAAATTACCCTTTTTTCCTTTCTATGTTCCTCGTACCTGTGGATCGGCTCACTGGTGATTGTATCGACGAACCTTGACTACGGGACCCTTCTAAAAATTACATACTAGACACGTGGACTTCTTCTGTACTGAACTGAATTTGTTTTCCAATAGCGTAATGATCGGTTTGTCCAGAACAATGCAGGGACTCCCAATGCACAAGCTTCCAGAGGGCTTGGGGCTGTAGCTCCTGCAGCAGGTGCTGGAGGCTATAGCAGAGGGAGAGATGAATATGAAGGGCCAAACAAAAAACCCAGATTCTAAACAGATTCCCTGAAAACTGTTTTTTGTTATATATATATATATTTTTTTTTTTAAAACTTGCATTTTAGCGAGAAGGTAACATTTTTATGGATGCCTTTGCTTGTCCCAGTATTTGTAAAGCCAGTTAATATATGCAGATTTGATTTGTGACTTGTTCTCATTTGTTTTATGACAGTTATGTGGATTCCCTTATCACCCCGTTTTTTTTATATTTTTTTTTAAACTGTGCTCGAGCTATACTGGATGCTATACAATGCTCTTGGACATTGCCATTTACATTTGTCAGTTGACTGAGATAGCAGATCTCAGGAACTGCAAAGACTTCCTTGGTTGTGGCATGGTAAGACCACAGCATGACTTACCTTGATTCTAATGCCACCTGGTGACGGACAGTAAAGCCAGATAGGCAGCCTCACAACGTACATTTTAACCATTTTGTGCAGCACAAATGTGGCTGGCTGTGGTATCGTCAAGTTGGTGGTTTAATTATCAATGTGTGGTTTACCTGCCCAATAGTCTGGGTAGGTTCTTATAACGCACTAATCTTTATGTATTTGAGTATTGTGACTTGAGTAGAAGCTCCATGAAACTTGTCCTTGTTATCCGTTGTATTAAAAAAAACTTATAAATAAAAAAAATGTGGAATGCTTATTGTGTTGGGTAACTATACAGTCAGAACAGAAATGGGTCCGTAGGCAGAACTTGCCTTTTTTTTAAAGAAAAACCAAAAAACTAAAGAAAACTAAAATTACTGATGTAAGACTTTTTTTTTTTTTTTTTTTTAAGAAACTTGGAACTACATTTTTTTATGTGCTTACATTCACTAGTAATGGCAAGGTCTTTGTTTACCTTTTGACTGTACAAGGCTTTTTGTACAATCTGCTTAGTTCCCTCATAATTTGAGAACTTCAGTTCTGCTTCAAATTCTTAATGACTGCTGAACAAATAAGCCATAAAATACCTGTGTACACCATTTTGAGCATCTTATGGCATGTCCCCACTGCACGGTTTTTCGGCCGGTTTTTAGCCGGTTTGCGGTTTTTCAGACCGCCTGAACAACCGGCCGAAAATGAGCACAGTTGTGCTCTATGGAAAACCCGTGCAGCAATCCCCACTGCACGGGCTTTCAGTCGGGCGGTTTTGCCGCCGGCGGCAGAACATTGAGCAAGCGCATACTTCCGTCTGGTTTTCGGACAGAATCTGTGCCTCTCACAGAAAAGCCCCGCCCCCCCCTTCCCCTCCCCCACCTATGCTGTGGGGATGCGCCCTTATGGGGTGTAAAATAAAAGCCACAGGTCTGTAGAGTATTTGCACATTAAACAACTTTCACCTGGATTTTAAACAACCACCTGTTCTTTGCAACAAATCTAGCTCCAATGTTCAGCTTTTTTATATACTAGTACCTGCCTTTTTACGTCTTTAGCATTCTGGCTAGAACTTTTCCTCTTTTTGAATAGACTTCATTTCAATGTTAAGGGGGGCTTCCTGTCTTTAATGGTATATTGCGATTTCAGTAATGGTCTGATCTCTCCGGACCTTACCAGCCCAGTGAATGATGGGATGGATTTACTGATTCATTGCTGCTGCTTTCCCAGGTTTTCCCCTGCAGTGTGTTCCATTCTGACTATTGTAGTTTCCCAGTGTAGAGGAAAGTCTTGGATGTTGCAGCACTGAACCAGCACAGCGATCTTATTCTCTCAATGAGTGAGGGTCTTGGATGTCAGACTCCAAGAAGATGTGCCAGGATATTTTTGCGTTTTTTTTTTTTTGGGGGGGTGTATGGTGCATTCCTCATCCTGTTCCTTTTTAAATAAAGTGGTATAGACAATATGTAACTGTTCAAGAAATTTCAGGATGAGGAATGCCTAAAGGAAACAGACCTCTGGAGAAATTAAGATGCATTGTTTTTTTGTAGGATCATTACCTCTCAAGCAGTCCAGGAGAGAATCTGGGCCTTTTTTACCTTCCAATAAGGAACAAAACAATCTTGCACTGTTAACGTAAAGGGGTATTCGCTGCAACAATCTATCACTGGATATGTGAAATGGTAAATTGGGGGTCCGACCACTGGAACCCCCACCGGTCACCAAATTGGGGAGCCCTGGTCCCCCATTCTCTCAGCTGCAAAGCTATGGCTAGGATGTGGTTAAAGTAGGGTATGTGCCAGATACATGATGAATGCTTCAGGCTGGAATACCAATCTCTGTAGGAAGTTGCCATGCTTTTGACAGGTAACTTTACGATTCAAACTTTATGGTAACGTGGCTTACTCATACATTTTCTATTCAAGCTGTAGTATTACTGGTAAATAGCCTCTGATGGCTGCAAGACCAGATGGGGACCTTAATGAAGAGAAAATTATAGGCTTAATGTAACAACATTTTTCTTTGATATGTTTAACTTAGGACACGGTCACGTTGACTGGTTTTTCCCCAGGTTAATTCTGTCTCTTTAAATTTCAGTGTCTTGGACAATATATAAAGCCTCAACAGTGTCTCAGGACTAGGCTGTTGCTTACCCCTGATACTTGCAGCCTGGGAAACTTTTCGTCAGTCCAGTGTCTTGTTCTGTTCAGAATGGTGTTAACTAGTTTGCTTGGTGTAATCAGTGTATAATTGCAAGTATACATCTACTAAGAAGGCAAAGCCATTTTTGGTTGGACTATATGGACAACCTTTATAAGGCAGGGCCATGCGCAAGTTAAAAATATCTGTTTGGGATCCAGGAATACTTTTGTAAGTGCATACCAAGCATTAGTAAACAGTAAATGCACATATAAATTCCCATTTTATATACCTAAATCAAATTTCAATGCTACATCTTCTTACAGAACTGAATTTGGGGCAGGTTCCCTCACTTCATAAAACAACTTTTTGTACAAGATTGCACTTATCTACTTGAACAACATTAAACTTTGCATTGCACATCTTTTAATAGATGTATAATAGTCACACAGGAGAAAATATCATATGCTAAGTTACCCACCACCGGTACAACCATTAAGTCCACTACTGAATCCCAGAAATTGGTTCTAAAATGTTTTCATAAGACATAACTTTCCAATGCTTTGTGAATAGGCTACTCGCATCTTATCCAGAACAGCAGTTTTTTCTCTGTAGATGCCACATGCCCTTTTAATTTGTATTGGTGGGTCTACTTCAGAGGCGGTTCCACCTGGGGTAGTCTAAAACTATACATATAGCACTCTACAGATGCCCAGCTTGATTTTTAAATTTAGCAGGGGGAAAGGTAAAGATAGCCATTACTCAGTGTTCTATTTGACTTTCCCTTTAGTAAAAGACTTGAGTTTTTATCGAAGGTTGTCATGTGTATGGAATTGGTTGCAAACTGATTAGTCCTTGATTTTTCTCCATGGAAGTCATGGGCTCATGTTTAGGAGAACCCCACCTTCGTTCTGAGCTCTTTAATCTTTCAGTGCAGGATAATCCATGGTCACTAGTTATAGAGCACAACAGCAGATTGATGGTAACAACAAACTTTTTTTTTAAAAAACATTTTTTTTATTTGAGGTGTATGGTGACTTTGAGGCAAGTATCAACAAACTTGCTAGCTAGCAAACCTATCCTGTCCTTCGGAAAAGTTTGGCGTGCACTAGCTCTAAAAGCAAATTTCAGCAACTGGTCCAAATCTAGTTGACTAACTTTCTGTTAAAGTCTTTTCAACGTAATCCTGGCAAAGATGCGTACTTCAGCTGTGTGATCTTGGCAGCCAGAGGCATGGGAACACATTTACATGTTTTAGCCACTTCAATTGTACTTACAATCGTAGTGGCCGTCTGTAGCAAGCAGTTCTGCAGTGCGTAACTTTGAGGAACATAGTGCTACCAAAGGACTGTAGGATCCCGGATGTAGTAGTGCCGCTTCAAGATGCTCAGTGCTGACCATGTTCAGGTAGGTACATAAGAAATCCTCTACCTTGGTGAAATACTGTGTAAAAAAAAAATAAATGCCATTCTGAAATAACACTTCTGTTGAATGAAATACAGTGCAGCACTTAAGTTTTCTTATTGTATGACCTTCAAGGTACAATGTAGTATGGTGCTAAATATCACAGCAGGCATTTACTTGCCTACAGGATTTTGTTGCTCTATACCATGAAAGATGCATTGGTGGGTGGGTATCTGTATCCATGTGTAACCATAGACTAGGTTTCCAGTAATGGAAGTTACTGGAATCCATACTTTGCATTGATGAGGTCTGCTTTGGAAGACTATGTACTTGAACTTGGTGATGGCCTAAAGATTTGTGAAGCATTTGTCTTCAGTTATGGACTTTGTTGCGTTCAGCATTTTGTATTGTTTACCGGTATAGGAAATACTTGGAACACACTTTTTGCATCCTTCAGACAAACATTCATTTTGGTTCAGGAATACAATAAACTTGTCTCATTCTAGCCAAGAGAAGTTAACCCTTCATTCCTGGTCATTGATGGAATTGGGGTGATCTTCCCATCTACTTTTTTTGTGTGGAATAGACTATGTAGACGCACCCCATAGTTTTGAAGTTTAACAAGCCTGACTACTAAAGCAGACCATAACACCTTTTGTGCTCCCTCTCTGAGCCCATGACTTGGAGGCTCCATGCAGTCATCATTACTACAACATTTCTATCATACCCATTTAGCATGTATAGACAAGAGGTTTAGGATTTAGGAGATGGATATGTGAGCGGGGCTTTGGGGTTGTGCAGTTTATGTATAACCTAGTACATAGGAAGTTGGTTACCTGTAGGTCCAGTTCAAAACCCTGGTCATACAACCATCTGCTGACTTGCTACAGTAGCACACTTTTGTATGGTACAGAAGCGGGGAGAAAATAAAACCCATGTTCTCCTCTTGCCTCTCGTTTGATCCAGTGATGTATCTCCCCATCCTCTTGACCAATCTTCTGATGTCTTTTGGCACAGGCTGAATGGAAAGTCACCAAAGGACAACAAATGTTAGTTTAGAGCCTGAGCTTTGGAAAGGTGATATTTAGTAATGTCACGTGAACACCGAAACCAATCGCCACATCAGCGGTGACATTTTGCTTGGCCTAAGTTGAAAGACTGCAGAAGACCAGCAGAGGTTTTGGAGAATCCATGCTGGGTAGAACGCATTTAAGCGAACCTGGAAAACCGGTTTAAAGCTGCCTGGCTGAAATTGGTCATGAGCAAAGGCTACGAACCAATTTGTATACTGGCATTGACATCAGAACTACACTTGATGTTCAATTGTCTTCTAATATAGAGACTTCCCAAACCACCTTTTTTATTAATTTATGGGTGTTCAAAGCAGGTAAAAATAGGTAGGTTGTAATGTTCAGAGGACTGCCATGACATCCTTTTAATCTAAGACTGGAGTGGGGACCTGGAAAATGACCGGTTTTTGTTTTTAGGTAACCACTTTCTCCCCTCACAAGCTAATTCTAGTAATATGCAGAATTAAGGTTTATGCTCGTTCCGTATCGTGGTGTATTGATGTGACCGGGTTAGACTGCTACTTCAGAGCAGCACTGACGATTGGGTGCAGGTTTAGCACTGCAAATATGCAATGAAATCCACTAGCAGTACATTTATATTGAGTCAGGTGGGATCATCAGTTGAATTGGGGTACTCTGAACCCCACCTCCACCTTGTCTGTTTTTTAGAGCAACACAGCACACATTTGTGTTGGCATATTCTTGCATAAATAAACAAGCAGTGTTCTGTCTAAACTAGTTTTAGACAAACTTCACACAAACGTGTTCTTATTGACTGTATATGCCTTTAATGAAGCAATGGGCTGTATTATCCCTAACTAGCTATTCCTACAGATCCAGCTATATAGTATACTGTTCCAAAGCACTGATTTACTTGAAAGATTTTTTTTTTTTAACAAATGTTTTCCAGGACTGTAAGACATTACTGCTTGTTGCCACTCTGTGCTTCAAGGTTTGGGTTAAGATCCTTTTGACTCTCCAAAGTACTTTCAACTTGACACCACACGTGCTTTTGTGTAGGTGGACAATCTTGTGATGAGCTACTTGTATATGCAGGCTTGAGTTTCGGCACTCGTATTCTGTTAACGTGTTACAGTACTGGTTTACTTTTAAGGAAATCAGTTTCTAAACTTGGTGGCTATATATGACACTAGACTGGCTCGTGCATTAACATCTGTTGCCTAGCAGAGCAGTTTCCGTAGTGCTGCTCATAATTCCGTGTGCATTGTATGAATGTGAAGTCTCAAGCGCAATCTGATAAATTGTGAAAAGGAACAATGTCATCTGTAGCTCATCTTGATAAAGTGCTGCACTGTGTTTTAAGTATTTAAAAAAACAATCAGAAGTGTTATGTCAGAATACAGATGCTGCTTAAAGGTGCAGACTTGCTGATTTAAAGGTGCTAACACAATTTAATAACCAGAGCTGCACCTTTGAGTAGCAGATGCATTGGGGATGTAATGGGGTTTTTGGGCTATTGTCTCAATGAAGTAGGTTGAGGCAGGAAGTTGTGGACTAATGGGAATATTCATATTGTACTCTGTTTCTGTAGCCCATTTTCTTCCATTCAGACTTAAAATGCTGCATTATAAACATGTTTCCCTATTAACGAAAGAATAAGATGAAAATCAGCTCACCTGCTCCTTTTATGCAGCTTCGATGGAGACGGTTTTAAGGGTAACCACTCCTGAATGAAATTGACGACAAACCAGCATCCAAATCAAGAGCTCAGCCAGACTAGGTGAAACACAGTATAAAAATACAATTCTTCTTTATTAGACTCCGTTAAAGAGAGAAAAAAAATCTGTATTGCACATGAGTTGCGTACTCATGAAAACCGTCACATCGGCTTACATAAGCTCATTCTGCTAATGCGTTTCAGGGTGGAATTCCTTGCTCGTGGCTCAAACGAGTCCCTCCCAAAACGCATTGGCAGAATGAGCTTATGTAAGCCTTGTTACTGTTTTCATGAATATGCAACTCATGTGCAATATGGATTTTTGTATCTTTTTAACTGAGTCTAATAAAGAATTGTATTTTTATACTGTTTCTCCTCGTCTAGCTGAGCTTTTTTGATTTGGAATCTGGTTTTCCTGGTTTGCTCCCTATTTTTTTGGTAATGCTTCACAACCTGATGGACTAAACTACAGCACCATCGTCTTACGTAGATTTAAGATTTTTTTATTTTATAATATTATATATTTATATATATTTTTATATATATATAAAATATAAAATATATTTTTATAATTTTATAAATTTTAAAATTATTGGATACCCTTAAACATGCAGTGTTTGGTGTGGTAATCT
Organism: Phyllomedusa bahiana; assembly: GCA_025379985.1. Taxonomy (NCBI): domain Eukaryota; kingdom Metazoa; phylum Chordata; class Amphibia; order Anura; family Hylidae; genus Phyllomedusa; species Phyllomedusa bahiana. The sequence goes on along the minus strand of JAODAL010008317.1, from coordinate 31,119 downwards.
TTGGGGTCCCCTTTTAGGCAAAATTTTTTTTTTTTTTTTTTTTTTTTTCTTAGGGCCAAAGTCACTTTCGATTTTTTTTGCCCCAAAATGGTCACTTGACACTTATAGGGTTGCTCTTTTAGGAGTCCCTTTTCTGTGGTCTTATTTTTACATATTAAATGCTTACTCTTATCTATAGGTATGGAATCCAGATGTTGGTTGACATAAACTACTTGGTCGTCTTATTTAAGGTATGTGGAGTAACACTAAAATTAAATTATGCTGAAATGTTTGATCCTCTGTCAATATTCCATAGTCAAACATTTCCAGTAAAAACCAATTGGGTGTTACTACTTTCCTTGTCCATGTTATTTGCTTCCCTTTTCTGTTATGCCCTTTTTAGTTAGGCAGTGCAGTCAGTACAGGGGTACACTGACAAAATGAGTGGAAAGTCTGTGTCTAGAAGTAGTAGTTTGCCATAAAAATGCCTCAAAACTGTTCTCTGGGAAATGGATTATCCAAGGGTCAAATTTTTATTAAATGCTTAAGGGGAGAAGCAAACCCTTTTAATTTAGGGTAAAATTTCACCACAATGCATCCAAACTAGTAAAACACTGGTCCTCCAAATGAATGTGACTGATACTTAATATGTAGTTTACTTAAAATTTGGGTTTTTCCCCTAGTCATCATTCTTCAGGCCCTTTTTCCGGTGTGGGTGGTTGTACAGCAGAAATTGGCATGTTTCTTGCTTTTTCTAGGGACCTTTTTGGGGGCAGTGGTAATGGAGGGTGTTTAGCTGTAGGGCAGAAGGCTGTAGAACTCTATATGGTTGTTTGGATAAGAAATTTCCGGGGCCTTGCACAGAAAGGGTCTGTCACCACCCCTTTGGGGTCAGAAACCCTATGGAAACTTGTTTGCATCCTTTATGAATTAAGTAGTTATCTCCTGTGTAAATTCAACATGCAACTTCAATGTGTCAATTTTTTCATCAATACTTTTACTTTTGTAACTTCAATCTTGAACTGATTAAGCAATTTATTTTTTTGGTGTTGGGGGGGGGGGGGGGGTAAAGTTGCAAAATGTGATTTGGTTACGATTATTTGCTTGTTGGGGCGTTTGGTTTTGGAACATTTGTGATGTGTAGCTTGGTAACTTTTTTTTTTTTTTTTTTTTTTTTTTTTTTTTTTTTTAGATCAGTTTTATAGGCTATCTGAAAGTCATCCAGCTTGTGCTGTAAAGGAAATCCAGTTCAATGAAGGGGAAAGGTACATGGCTGAGTTTTTCCGATGTAGAATAATCAACCGTAAACTACAATGCCATATGTTCTACATTAACCTCTATTTTTTCTTTGTCTTCTCCAGGACAGTCTTGTGAAATGGAATTTTTAAATAAAGAACTATATTCATCATTTCTGTTGTCTTTCATTTCTTCAAACAGATGTTTAAAGTCTTACACCTGATCAGTTTTGTTTTGCTCATATCAGTTGTCAGCCATCTAGACCCTTGGACAGCAGTTATACCTTGCTCTTGATAAGCACACTATAGATTATTAAGCTTTTATAAGTCGATCCTTCAAACTATACAGGGCTGCACTCTATTTTTCAAAGCACTACAAACTGTTGTATGCTGTTCACTCAAATTAGCCGAATGGCATAGTGTGTATTCATGTGGCCACACTAGCCCCTCATTTCACAATGATTTGGGACTGCATGGAAACTGGGAGAACTCTCCTCATAAAGACATTGGCCACAAACTGGTATATTCTTAAATTGTTCCTATTAGACACAGCACAATATTTTGGCTAACTGTCTGAAAAAGTAGCATAGATTTTAAAGGACACTGATCTGACAGATCCACCTTAAATAGCAAGAGGGAGGGTAATTGTTATAAGACAGCACAACTACACAGGGACTACACAGACCAAACACTATCCATTTCTTGTGATATAACAGGTAAACATTTATATATTCATTTCAATATATCACAAGAAATGGATAGTGTTTGGTCTGTGTAGTCCCTGATGAACCCCAGTAATTGTATGGGGAGAAATGCGTAGGACAAGTAGTATATAAATATTGGGACATAATAAGATTATCTTTCTCTGGATAAGAAAAATATAAATATCGATATAACTAAGATTATCTTTCTTTGGAAATACATACATCCTTGAGGCAGATTAACACTTATATGTATTGAAAATTGATAGAATTTCTCAATCTCCGTTTCTTAAAAAATTTGTGTTCAAACATTTTAAGTGATAGGCTCCAGTTGGGGTCGCTCTTATCAGGGCGGTTACTCCATTTTTTGGTTAGGCAGGCTCTTGTCGGTATATATTAGTTATAAGAAGGTAGGGTTAGATTTTATTGTATATTATGAAAGGTTAAGTTTTAGAGTAAAGAATAGTTAGAGGACGGTTGTGTAGATCAGAGACTTTAAACAATTTGTCACATTTCTTCCAACCAAAACTGATTAACACTTCGGGATGTGATGCATGTTGTATAGTGTTCTGCCATAAAGATGCATTAGCACTGCACTGTACCTTTTTAGGGTATGTTCACACGATGTATTGCGGCACATACAGTACATGCCACAATACATTGTGTGTTTCGGGAGCTCGCGCTGCTCAGCGCATACTTCGGAGGCGTGGTGGGGACTGGCAGTCTGTTGGCACCATAGACATGCATTACTTGTGGTGCGAATTCACCGCAAATAAATGATGTCACTTTTATCCCTGCACATACAATACAGATCGTATTGTATGAGTGCGGAGAGGAGGTGTAATCCATAGTTCCCTGAGAGCTATAGATTACTGTAATTATGGGGTGCATTTCCCTGCGTATTAAGTAATATGGATGGAACCTCAAAGGGGCTCTACAATACTAGTGGGGTCTCCAAATTATCCTAGGATATAAAGGTTCACCGAGAGATCACAACACTCACGTTGGTCTGAATACACTTTCTGGCTTTATTCACAAAATGGCAGGTTTTTTACTCTTTTTGAAGGTTAGGGAGAGAAGAAAGCATCACACAGGCATACCTGTTAGCTGTTATTGGTTACATCCTCGGCTGAAGCATTCTCCCTATAACTCAGGAATTTCTGAACACGGGGCATAATCTCAGAGCAGGCGACATCTTGGATTATACGGTGGGTATCTACAAGCACATTTTGTGGTGGCCATTTTGTTAACACATTAGAGACAAGAAATATAGGGGCAGCTTTTACGTGCTATAATATAAAGGCATACATGGTGTTATACTAACTAATCCATTAAAATGGAGGCACAAAGGATCACACATATATAACCTTTGTTCCCATCCACAACAGTCCCCAACAGACTTTGGACACAATTAACACTCTCCCTAAGGAACTTGAACACCAGGCAAAACCCTCTCAGAGCATGGCTGGGACAAGCTGTGTTGAAGTGTCCCTTCCTTTAGATTCCCCGATTGCCAGAGTGGGCTGGGATCAATACTTTATCCCATATGGCGATTCACTATCCCTATGCTTCCTACTCAATAATTGTGACTAGGGAGACGTCTGCTCTTGGGCAGGCACATGTTGTGGCAAGGGTCCAAAAGGTGTCTTAGTGTCCACATCATCATAGGAGATAGGCTGTGGACAGCTGAAAGTTGTGGTAGTGTTGCTGTCATCATAGAGCCAGGCTGTGTGCAGCTGCTATTCAATGGTCGGGAGATGCTTTCATCTCACAGCTTTTCCAAGTGTTTTGTCAACATGGATAAAAACACAACAAACAATTAGGGCAAGAATTAGCAGCACAATCAGCATTGCAAAAGCTATCTGAGCTAGAATTCCCTGCCAGCCCTTATACCACGAAGTGAACCACTGCTTCCAGGGGTGATCTATGCCTGAATTAAGTGTTTATTCTTCTGAGAGAATCTAGACGTGTTTTTATTATAAATGGCCACAGTGACCTTCCCATTTGGTCCTGTATTGTCTGGGATGAAAGTACAACAGGTTTCTCCTATCCTTGTTGCTCATTGCCTCCTTTCTCAGCCAACACCATGTCCAGGGCCATCCTGTTTTGCCTGGCTCCAGCAGAGGTTGGGCCCTCCTGATGTGCCAGGCTCTGTAGGGCATCTCTGATGTAATTGACATATCTCTGCTGGTTGTAATATATGTAGTTTATCCAACCTAAGTTCTTGTTGACAGTGATTAGTGGTAGCAGAGATTCAAACCCGCGCCCCTTGGCCTTTCCCCCTTAAATTTTTGTCGGGATCTCCCCCCCCCCCCCCCCATTCCCCTTTGGTCATATTGCATATTGTACACATGGGGGTCGAAGTACCCTTTTGGGGGGCTTCTCTCGGGTCACTTTTTCACTGGTTCACGTCTTCTATCCCTCACTCAGTATGTGGAATGGAGGAGAATACCAAAAGGTGACCATCCCTTTTCCCCTTTGTAATGCCCACTAGGGTTCTGACAAGGTTAGGGCAAATAACTATTAACATCATTAAAAGCAGCTCTTCTTCTTGGGGCCTGTGGGGGATCTTACAGGCAAGAGGGTCCGCAGACTCAACCTCCGCTCTAGTTTTTTTATGCACAAACTTTTCCACATAGACCCGATCACCAGGCTGTAGCTTATGGGCAGTAGGGAAATCACCATTGAATGGGAGGAGAAAACTCTGGAAGTATAAATGACATTCATTAGACAAGCAGTCGCATAAATAGGTCAACGCTAGTGTTGAGCGATATAATCGACAAAGTTAAAATCGCATGGTTTTTATTGTTGAAATTCGGAATTTTCCGATCACGTCGATAATTTAGGCGAAATCAGCGCATAATCATTACTATGTGCCGCCATTTTTGCAGCTTCCTGTCATTTGCAGCCAGCAAATCAGCTTAGAGCAGGGTGAGCTGGGTTGTGCGACTTCAATGAATGTGATGTGCATGGTTTTGTCATTGCTGGAAAAATCACAATGACCTCGTTTAACATGGAACAGCCTTGCCTGTCAGCTTCAGTATGCCAGTGTGTCTCATAAGAGCATGACGTGTTAGCTTTCCCTCAATAACAGCTCAGCGACAACCAAACACCGTTCTCTTTGTTCACACAGACAACTAATGCCTTTTAGCTGTAAAACATAGAACACAGGTATGTTACAGCATTTCAGTTCTTATTTGGGGCTGAGACATTTAAAGAAGCATCTAGCGCTGTACAGAGCCAGGGGTGCGGTTAACACAGACAGGCAGCTTTTGAAAGGAGAAGTGGATATTGGAGTGGCAGCCCAGTTTTTGGGTGAAAGTAGGGTGACCTGTAGAGTAGAGTGATCGAGGCCCAGTTTTCGCCTCGAAAGACCCACCTTGTGGCGCTTATATAGGATACAGAACTTTTCTAGTCACTGCAGGTGGTATTTCATAGGTGCGAAACCCACCTTTTTAATTATCCGTACACAATTTCACTTTGCGTGAGGCCATTTTTGTTCAAGACCCACCTTAGGATAACAGAGAAATTAGCTAGTACTTGCTTTTGTATATCATAGGTGAAAAAAACACTTTTTATATTATCCGTATAACATTTAAATAGCTGTATTGCACATTGGTTCGCCCCCAGTGATTTCAATGGCCACCTTCCTACTTAAATATGGTATACAGAAATTACTTAGATTACGTTGGTGTATATCATTGGTGCAAAAAACACTGTTTTTTAATCTATATTAACTTTTAAAAGCTGTAATGCACGTGGTGCGGCCCTAGTTTTTTTTCCAAATGGGCCACGTTTGTTATGTACAATTCTGCTAGAAAAATTTTCCTAGCAACTTTCTCGTTTGTCATTGCTGCAAAAAAAACGCCATTTTCTCAGCCGTGTAACTTCTGAATAGTTTTTAATTGCGCTCAGTGAATCTGTTTGCCGCAGATAGCGCACTTGTATTATATTATGTTGAAAACTATCAATTCCTAGTCCTACTGGACAGTTGTAAATCCCTGGGACTAAGAAAAACACTGTTGATTTTGTCTTACTGTTTCTTCACCCAGACCGCATTTTTCACAGGTATTTTGCTAGAAACAATTCAGTTTCTAATCCTAGTTAGGTCTGTAGAATCTTAGCAGGGATTTAAGAATAGCGGTGGCTTTGCCATCATTCAATAAGAGACAGTCAAAACAAACGCTTCGCATAACTTTCTAATTTTTAGCATATTCGAAACATGAAGCGAAATGCAGGTGGTACGCGAGCAAAGGGTAGTAGGACATGAGGTAAGTACGAGAAAGTCTCCTTCCATGCTTGGCGACAACACTCAAGCCAGCGGATCGTCGGTTGCAGGACCGTCAGGCCTGTCACTCGTTGGTCAGGGCCCTGTGAATCTCCGTAATGAACAGCGTCGCCAATCAGTTCTTCAGTGGTTACTTGCAACCTGCATCCACCATCTTAACCGCCTCGTCCACCCATCCCAACGGCCACAAATGTCATCAGCATTGTCCACATCTAGTCCAACAGGAAGCGAAAAGGCAGCCCAAATGTCAACTCGTGTACCCACCACTGTGGGATAATCCATTTTCAGAAACCTCTTTAATAATGACAAAATGCGTTTGGGTCAGAAGGCATTTCCAAAGATCAAGAGCATTTCTGAATCTGACGCCCATCGTTGATTGCCAATCAGAGAGGAGAAGGTAGCCGGTTCCAATCCGGCAAAAATCCCGTGCGTCGGCAACAGCCCTTGCAGTGCCTCTTGCCTTGTAGCCCGGCAGCTCCTGGATGCAGTATGTCAGGGAGACGAAGTCACCTGTGTTGATGATGATGACGACGACGATCAAACATTGCGATCCAACGTGGTCTTATTCAGTGCAGCGTTGCTTGCGAGCGCATTTCATCCCTGGACGAGAGAAGAACGATGGGGATTGTCATTACGAGCTTCCCGCCTTCCCCAAAAAAAGAGAGAGGGGCGGTCCGCAGAAGTCCGCTGAGAAGATCTGCCAGCCACGATCAACGGAAACACCGCTCCACTATCGCCGTCGAAAACGTCCAGGACCTCCTCAAGCTGGGACATTTTCGAAGCAAGCCTGCTGAATCACCCATCGATTTCATATGATAATGCCGCCTTTGCCGTACACCGCATCAGTAGAGGCAAGAATCTTAGGTGTTCAACCACCACCACATGTCCTAGTCACTGTGAATGCATGAGTTGAAATATAGGCAACACATTTGCCAAAAAGCACACCTGATGCCGGCTTCCAACCACTGTCACACCCTCAGACTCCCTCCTCCGCTACCACCAAGCGTTCTCGTTGCCAGCATTCTGAGGCATGATCCGCTCAGCCTCCACCTCGCCCCGATACCAACAGCACCACCAGAGACCCATCCTACCCATTCTCCCTTCACAAGTGATTGAACGACCTGCACGCCCTACAGCGGCCAGTCTAAGCAGCCAGCCTTTCTGTCCACTAGGTTTGGGAGCAGAAGAAACACTTTATACCCAACCCATCCCAAAGCCAAAAGCCTCAATGACGGCATTGCCCAGGCTTTGTGGCCTGAAATGTTGCCTTTCCGTCTGAGGACACAGATGGGATCCACCATGTCCATGGCCCCTTGCTGCCCCCCAATACCAGATGCCGAGCAGGCATTTCATTGCCCAAAAAAGCCGTCCCGCCCTGGCCAGCCCACGTTCCCATCTAAATTTCCAACCGCGTATGTCTGCATCAGTGTCCGGCAAAGTCCATTTGACTACCGACACAGACAATAAGCACGGCCAAGGCCCTATCTCCTGTTACAGCTCCACTGGGTTAGCTTGGTGATTCTCTGGTGGTTAACAGTGACTCTCAGGGCTCGCGCAGCGGCTCTTCAAAGACCCCAGAATGTGCAGGTCTTTCCCCCAAAGTCCTCTGGTGGCATTACATGCGACAAGAAACCAGGCCATCTTTCTTTGAGACTGTCAACAGCACTCAAGGTCAGGAGCTGTGGAGACTGCTCTCCAGAACGAGACCGAGCGCTGGCTGGGTGACAAATCCTTGTTCCCAAGGCAAGGTGATGTGCATAACGTCGAAATCGGCTGGCCTCCCTTAGATCGTTAGGCCTGGTACACATCCCTTGCGCTAAACCCCCCGGGTCCTGACTGACCTTGCTGAAGGAAGGTCGAGGTCTGAGCACGCACATCCGCCATTTCGCACTTCTGTCATCGTCCCGCCGGCTCGTTGCAGCGTCAGCTCGGTCTCACCCGTCAGCCGTCCACAGTGTTGACTGGCAACACGCTGAAATCCATTCCACACCTCCAGCATGCTTCAAGATTGTGGCAGCAGCGCAATGCCCATTAACCAAGTACGAAAGTGACAATGCCCTGACAAGCAGCGGTCGGGACCTGGGTGGTGAGCCCACGAGAGTGGCGGCAGGTGAAAGAGCTCTGCAACCATCCATGCCAGTATTTGAAGAAGGCACTAAAATGGTCAGTGCGAACAATGCCCTTGTCAGCATGAGCATTGTGGTGATCTTAGTTCTGGAATGATCGTTGGACACTTTGAAACATCAGGTCCAACAAGCGATGGAGGAGGAGACGAACACAGATGTGGACACGGAGCCTTTCTCTCCGTCGAATCCAGACGGCCCGACAGTTTCACAATTTTATCAGTCTTCATTAGGCAGTGGTTCAGGGTCCAGGGCTAGTGCAAGGCGGCACCTCAGCTCATCATCTGAGGCAAGTCAGGGCTGTGTTGAAGCTGTGCAGGAGGAAGCAGAGGAGGAGGAGGTATTCCTAGACACTGACGTTTCCGACGTCCCTGCCTTGGAAAGAGGTTGGAACGGATTTGAGGCGGAGAAGGAAGATGAGGAAGATTCAGATATGTTAGTGGCCGCTCGACCAAGGCTTGGGAACTCAAGGCTCCATCTCGTCACGATGTGTGCATGGAGGCTCCATTTCCTCCAACATGGAATCCGCGCATTATGCCATCAAACTGAACAACAATTTACTGGGTGCCCACCCTCCTGGATCCCCCGGTACAAAACAAAACTCAGCACTTTCCTTCCACCCACCCCAAAGAGAGAGTAAATGCAGGAAATGTGAGACCATGCTGATTGATCAAACTGGAGACGATGCTGTTTGTGCTCTTCACGTTCATCAAATGACACGGTGAACAACGACAGCAACGTAACAGCAGAGTGCCAAGCAGCCATAGCGGCGGCACAGCAGCAAATGTGGCAGAAGCCTAATGGTGACACTAGGCAATCTTTATTACCACTCCCCTCCCACGACCAACACAAGAAATGCATGGCACACATACAACACACAGAGACCTTGGCTTAAGATCATGGTGCCCTACTATCAATGCGTCTCAACAAACCAATGTTTTTTGGATGTGTTCCAGAACCATTCGACTTCTGGGTTCCAGAATGGCCGTCGCAGCTCACTCGCCACCCAAGAGGTGTTGTCCAGACCCAGCAGCAGCGTCATATCTGAGCGTGACGACCCTTCAGCACCAGCTGGCAGGAGATCATTACAGACCAACGCATCCGGCTTTCCACCCAGATAATGTGGATCGTTTTGACTTTCATCACGTCTGAAACCGGCAATGGATCTCTGATGATGTTGTGGCCCCATTCCGAGGTCACCGATTAGTTGCCGGTCTACTTCACATTCCTCTTCCAAAAGAAATACGGTCCCTCTGAAACTTTTTTTTTTAAAAATGATCATTTCTTACTAGCAATTTTTATTCCCTCCTTCTCCCAAAAGATAATTTGGCTGGTTTTTGCTGTGGAGGAGACTGTAAAGACACCAAGGATTCATGACAAAACTGTATTCCATTAACTCACTTTAAATCTATAAAATTTTTCACATTGTCAATGGTTTGGGGTCATTTGCCTGTGAGAACAGCTATTGTCATGGCCATTGTAACAGAAATGTGGCTTCTGAGTGGCATTTCTCCCTCAAGTTTTTAAACAGTGGATGAGAAGTCATTTATATAATATTTTGGGTTCATCTGCTTATGAAATGCAGCAATGCTACAGTCCTATTATAAAAAAAAATTGGTTTTCTAACATACATTTGTTCTTCACCATTGTCAACAGTGGCCTTAAGGGTCATGTTTTGAATTTTGGGGGCATGTTGCTGTGAAATGCCAGCTATACTACAGTCCTATTGTAAAAAAATGTTGGTTCTAATCAAACAGACATTTGTTACTTCACAATGTCAACAGTGGCTCAAGGGGTGTTGTGCTGTCAAAAAAAGAATAGGTTGAACACTGTTAATGGGACACATATTGCAAAATGACTTTTTTTGCAAGATCTTTAATATAGCGAGCAATCCCTGTATAGACAACCCATTTAATACAATTAAAAAAAAGAGAAACAAAGACGTGGATGGGATTCCGACCTATTTTTAAAAATGTGTAGTCTAGAATTAAACTTAAAAAACTTGCGTGTACAAAATAGTTGGATACAAATAGTTCCTCGAATTTTTACAATGGAGGTAAAGGAAGACTTGAACAGATGTAGGTTATTCATGAGGACATGGTGTATGGAGCACATTCGGCCACCACCAAGACCAGCAGACAATTTCCCTTCCAACAACCTTGAGTAAAACGTAAAAAAGAATGCCAAGAAAAAGGGCACCTGGGTGAAACAGAAGCGTTCAATCACCACATCTCCAAGTGAAGCTCAATTGGTCCCGCACTCAAACGAGAGGCAAGCGCTTCCTCAGTAGAGGACAGAAATTTCATCTAGCGCTATCCAGGTCCTTGAACTGAGTACTGAGGAAAGCGCTGGAGGTCTGAGCTCACACTTCCGCACTCTAGGCTGGCTGCTTCAGCACGAGCTGATTTCGAAGCTCAGCGTCAAAAGGGCATTTTTTTCCAGTGTTAATCGGATGACGGACGCCTGCCTGGGCTCTCAATCTCACCGCACCCACTGTAAACTCGGGCACTGCTAGCTGAACCTTGCGTCAAATAGATGACGGACCGCCTAGCTCTTCTCTCCACCAAACCACTGGCCCTGCCATCTGAACCCTTACGTGATCCCCTTTAACAGCCGTCACCTCTTATCGTATGTTTCCTGAATGCATATTTTCGGACAGGCCTCCGTTGACCTACTGGGACATCTTTTTTCGTGTGCTTCACTTTTCTAATGTCACGGTGGAAAAATTTTGGTTCCCCTTTAAAATTTCACGAACCCTAGAGAAATAATTGAAAACGATTGTTTTTAAAAAAATTTGTTTTTTTTCTTTTTGAGATTTTTTCTCTGTTTGGTCCAAAAGGGGCCCCTTTTGGGGCCGGGTTTTTGGGCCCATCCCGCATCCAAGAAAAGGATAGTCAATGCCCTTTTTTAACTGAAATGGGGTTGAAAGCCCTTCCTTTTTCCGTCATTTTTTAAATCGGGGGGTCATGCGGGTTTTGGGGGCTCATGCTGGGGCCCAGGACGGGGGATAGCCCTAGGTCCAGTGAAACAAAAAGGGGTTGAAAGACTTTTTTTTTCCGGGCCTTTTTTAAATTTTTTGGGTCATCATTTTTGGGGCCCCATGCTGCTTCCAGACAGGGTTTCCCCAATGTCCAGTTCAAGAAATTTATGAGGGTTTCAAATAAAAACCCCCCTTGGGGGAAATTTTTTAATTTTTGGGGGTCAGCGGGTTTAAAGGGGTTCATGCTGTGGAAACAAGACGGGGATTGAATGGTCTGTGAATTTTTTTTTCTGTGACTTTTATAACCTAATTGTGTTGCCAAAGATGTAGCACATATCCAGTTACTGTTGGTGGATTTTTTAATTCCAGCTTCTCCAGCCCTGTTTGGGTGAAAGAATGAAGGTGTTGTTCCTCTCCCAATAAAACTTTAATGGTCATCGGCGATAATCTATTATCGACTATCGGATATCGGCATGATAATTGACGATATCGACTATCGACCCGATGACGACAACGTAATCGCTCATCACTAGTCATAGCATCATTCTGCAGCTGCTGGGGGGAGTTGTGCCTTAACCTAGGTGCACTCCCAAATAAAATCTCATATGGTGAAAGAGCCAGTTTACCCCTAATGTGTACCTGACACTAAACAGGGCTATGGGCAGGCTGTCTGGCCAAGGCATGCCAACTTCTTTTGCTGCTCTGAGATTCTGGTTTTCAGGGTTCATTTTCATTTCTCTCCACTTTCCCACTGCTTTCCAGATGGTACAGGGTGTGCAGTACTAGAGTACTTCCCAATGCTGTCCATACTTCCTTCATCAGGTTGGCTGTGAATGCGGGTCCCTGGTCACTTTCAATCACTTCTGGTACTCCGTATTGGCATACAACTTCTGTCAGCAGCTTCTTGGCCGTTGTCTTTGCTGTGATGTCGGCCACAGGGGACGCTTCTGGTCATCTTGTCCACAATGACGAGGGCATATTCGTATCTTCCTGACTTGGGCATCTGTATGTGGTCAATTCCTTTGATCGGGAATCTTTTGGAAAGGGTGGAGAGGCTTTGCCAGATGTTCAGGTGGTACTTTTACTGGCTTCCCGGGCTTGCACTCCGCACAGGTGACACAAGCTCTGGTGGAGGAGTCCGTGAGTGTGGAGATTCCTGGTGCTAGGTAGTACTTGTCAATCCATCCGTTCATCAAAGTCTTGGACAAGTGTCCCAGCCCATGCGCCCACTGAACTGCTGGATATAGGGCCCAGGGTAGAAGAGGACATCTGCCAACTCTTCAAATTCCATCTTCTCCTTCTTTAGCTCCTTTCTTCTATTAAGTTCCTTTTTTTTTATGCATCCGCTGCTTGCTGTTGCAGTTTGTATAGCAAACGCTTGGATGGAGGATCTGTGGTGGTTATCTCTTGTGTGACCATAGTGGGTGCACCGTCATCTTTTAAGGCCGCTTCTTTTGCTGCTTTGTCAGCCCTGTAGTTTCCTTTTTCCTCCTCAGTGTTGAGTTTTCCATGTGCCTTTACTTTCAAGACAGTAACCTTCTTCGGTAGTAGGAGCGCATCCATGAGCTCTCTGATGGCTTTCTCATGCTTGACTGGAGTCCCTGCTGCTGTCAGGAATCCTTGTGACTTCCAGATGGGGTCATGCCCCACCACATAGGCATATCTGGAATCCGTGTAGATGTTGGCTGTCTTATCCTTGGCCAGTCTGTAAGCTGTGATCAAGGCTTCCAATTCTGCTGACCTGTGGGAGGCTAAACTTCTTGCCACCAAATACAACTGCATATCCTGTGTAATAGCGGCTTTGTTCATCTGCAAACCTGGATCCATCCACACAGATGACATATTCTGTTTTTTTTTTTTTTTACTTCTTTGGTTTTTCTGAGACAGATGGCAGATGGGATGTTCTCCATTTGCATCACTTCACAGCAATCATGGGTGGCTTCATTTTCTGTCTCTTTTCCCCCCCCCCCCCTCCGCCATTCCACTATCTCCTCTTGAAAGTGGATTGAGGGCAGCTGACTCGAGGATGCTACATGCGGTGGTCTTGGCTTGTAGGCTCTGCCTTTTGCAACTAGAGCACCACATCTATTGGTAGCCAGACCATCCACAGCTGTTTCTTGATAGAGTCCAGCAGGCCATTCGTGAAGGCACTGGTCAGCATCTGAGCATGTGGTTTCTCAAAAAGAGGAGAATCCCAGATCAGAGAATATCTGAGACATCCGTGCATGGTATTCCTCCTAATCTTGGCTGATGTCAGTCAGCTGTTCACAAAATCCCACTCCGGAGTCAGCAGTGATCTCATCCATATCTGATAGCTTGATGAGGGATTTGGCCATAGTAGGCCAGTCTTGAGTTACCTGCACCTCTTTTGCAGGTGGCTGCAGAATTCTTGCAAAATCTGTATTATCTTCCAGTAATAGGGCACAGGCTGTTTTTCAGGCAATGCTTGACGGGACCTAATACGTTCGGGCCTTCGCTTCCAGTCGCCTTGCAGATCAGGAGGGATGGCCGTAGTCGATTCCTGATCCTCCCCTTCTGTCCAAATGTACTGTGAAGTGGACCTGCTGGTGTGCCACCCGCAACGAGAAGCAGACGACTTCCCCTGGCCTGTCGTATAAGTTCATCTGCTCATTCTTCCTCCCCGGCAGGGGAAAGGGCGTGTTCTTGATAGCTTCTTATAACACTTGCATCAGTGCTGATTCTTCAAGTGTCCAAGACCAACAGTAAGATCAATCCCAAGAAGGTCTGTAAGGGTTTTGGCCCCTTGGAATGGGGATGTCCTGTACTGCCTTGACCCTGTCTGGCTTGGTAGGAAAGGCAATGTCCCAGGAAGATAACCCGTTCTTCGCATCACTGAACCGTCTTCAAAAAGACTTTGTATCACTGTTGGGCCAGGAACAAGAGGAGGGATTCAGATGCTTCTTCGACCTGGTACAGGTCCTCACTGGCAATGGCCTAGCAAACTGCAGTGGTAGCAGGTAGGCGTGTAGGACAGGTACTCTGTATAGTCCTCCCTGTCCATGTGATCGTCTGATATCTATACGGGTGTTGGTTTGGGCTTGGTTGATGGTGAAAGGTTGCCCTCGATCCCCTTGGCAACCTGAAGGACCGTTTTGGATACGACTGCCAGCTTAAACAGGACAGGGCTCCCCCAAAATCCAGGGAGACTTTTTGCGCTATACCGCCAGCGCGTGCATTTACCTGGCACCGTCCGTTCCGTAGCTATTTTCACTTCACAGGTTTTTTGGGGTTTTTTTTAAAACAAAGTGACACTGCATCACATATCCGGCACTTAGTCACCTGTAACCTCCACCACTACTGGGCTGACTACCTGTGCTTTCCAAGACAGTCAACCAACAGAGCATCCTCCAGACATGCAACAGAAAAACCCCCACTAGGAGACAATTTGGCAGGTCATAGGTTCAAGAGCACAGGCAACATACCTGTCAGCATGACCTGGCAACCAGCCAATGGATAAGAGGTAACACCCACCACAGAGAAGAGCCATTCCGAGTAAGAAAGTATGAAACTTAACTTACCTCGTACACCACTCCTTCATTGCCCTGGTGGTGTGCTTGAGATCATTGTCATGCTGAAAGACCCAGCCACGTTTCATCTTCAATGCCCTTGCTGATGGAAGAAGGTTTGCACTCAAAATCTCATGATACATGGCCCCACTCATTCTTTATGTACACGGATCAGTCGTCCTGGTCTCTTTGCAGCGAAATGTTCCCTAAGCATGATGTTGACACCCCCATGCTTTACAGTAGGTATGGTGTTCTTTGGATGCAACTCGGCTTTCTCTCTACTGGCTTAAGAAGGGAGACATGTCTGGCACTGCAGAATCTGAGTCCCTGGCGGCGTCGTCTGTTATTGATTGTAGCCTTTGTTACGTTGGTCCCAGCTCTCTGCAGGTCATTCACTAACTCTCCCCATGTGGTTCTGGGATTATTGCTCACCGTTCTTGTGATCATTTTGACCCCATGGGGTGAGATCTTGCATAGAGAGCCAGATCAAGGGAGCTTATCAGTGGTCTTGTATGTCTTCCATTTTCTAATTATCGCTTCCACAGTTGATTTCTTCACAACAAGCTTCTTGCCTATTGCAGATTCAGTCTTCCCAGCCTGGTGCAGGGCTACAATTTTTGTTTCTGGTGTCCTTTGACAGCTGTTTGGTCTTCACCATAGTGGAGTTTGGAGTGTGAGTGTTAGAGGTTGTGGACAGGTGTCTTTTTATACTGATAAGTTAAAACAGGTGCCATTATTACAGGTAATGAGTAGAGGACAAAGGAGCCTCTTAAAAAGGAAGTTACAGGTCTATGAGAGTCAGAAATCTTGCTTGTTTGTAGGTGACCAAATATTTATTTTCCACCATAATTTGCCAGTAAATTATTTCCAAATCAGACCATGTGATTTTCGGAATTTGTTTTCTCATTTTGTCTCTCATAGTTTGAGGTCTACCTATGATCTCATCTTTTTAAGTGGGAGAACTTGCACAATTGGTGGCTGACTATATACTTTTTTTTCCCCCACTGTACCCAAACGCTGAGAATTTTAAAAACCTCTCAGGGTGGTGGTCTGAATCTTCTTTGTAAATATGTAAAAAGCAACCAATGTACTAAATATAGTTGAGTTGTGGGCATGACTGCGGCACGACTGTTATTTTGTTCCATATCAATACTACATCTTTTGTAGTAAAAAGTTTTAAAGCAGTCACAAACAAGATAATCATTTTAGAAAGACTGGGATGATTAATAAACAGAAACAGAAATGATCCCTACATTGCTCTCATTGTCACTCTTTTTTTAGGAGTACTGTACTGGTAAGATTTAATAGTCCAAATATCCCTTTCAACCCAAAAAAAGAACACCCTTCCCAGTACTATAATCCAAAATATCCACATGAAAATTCATGTCCCTTTTGGGTCAAATTATGGCCAGTTTACCAGGAGCATGGCCCAGATGCCCTTACGTGTGGGAGTTTGTGTAGGGGGCCTAGAACAAAAAAAATCAAGGGCTAGACAAGAAATTGGTAAAAACATTTCTGCTTTGGTGGCTCCAAAAATCTGGAGGAGGGAGTATCCTGGATTCGAACCTGCTCATCACAACCAAAAGGCAGTCCAAAGGTTGAAGAGTTTGTGTAAAATATCAAGTATTCATGGGGAGCTAAACCAAAATCTGTAGTTAAAATCCAAAATCTAAGAGAAGTAGCAGAATTCTACAGTCACTCCCCCTCCCCCTTAAAGGGGTTGGACGAAAGCATATTTTCAGAAAATGTGACAACTGTCTAAACGCATAAAAGGAGGAACAACTAGCAGTGTCATACTCTATGTATGTATCAATTTTTTTCTGTAGCAGAGAACAGTATCTTTGTTCATAATCCGTCTTTGGGTAAGAGTATCTGACAACAGATTTGAATAGCCTCAGGCACAGCGTGCTGTTTTTTTTTAAATAACAATCTTACATACTCTGAATGTGTTACAGAACTTCCAAAATTCCCCTAATAGCCTGTATTCCCACACTGTATGCATAAGATGGATATTGACCAAATTACACCTAGGGCGACATAAATTGCCCCTAATTCCTAATTGATAGAGTACCAGTGGAGTTTTATATATTCTATATTTTGGGATGAACATAAAATTTCTTGAAACTTTTTTTTAAATGAGACCATCTCCTAACTTTGAAATGCACATCTCTAACTATTCAATGTTTCAGTACTTTTTGCACAATTTACTAATCTCTTAGGGCATGTTCACACGATATACTGCAGCGGGTACAGTGCATCGTGTGTTTCAGGAGCTCGTGCTGAGCAGCGCATACTCGCGTGGGTGGGGGGGGGCAGCCTGTCGGCCCCATAGACATGCATTACTCGCGGTGTGTAATCGCCACAAGGAATTGACATGCCACTTATCTCCCCGCGCGTACAATACGATCATATTGTATGAGTGGGGAGGGGAGGCGTAATCCATAGTTCTCTGAGAGCTATGGATTACCGTAATTATGGGGCGCATTTCCCTGCGTATTAAGCGTGAAATGTGCCCCAAAATTAGCCATGTGAACATACCCTTAAAGCGCTTAATGGCAAAATTCACAAAAGGTGTTTTGATCATTGAATCGCCAAACAAATTTAAGGGATCAATTTGAATTGGGACAGTCCTCTTCATCATGCTGTTCACATTTTGGCATCATGAGACCAAGACAACACCTTGCAATTGATCAACAGTACCTTGCCATTGCGAGACTGGATGCTCTCAGACGAAAGTGGCCACTGAGCTTGGAGTGTCATCAGCAGGTTGCTACAGAGAGACTGCAAGATTCACACAAAAAGTGAACGTCGTTTGGCTCCATCACACACTGATGGCAGCTTCGTTGTAAATAATATCCTGAGGAACCAGATGACAAATGCCACACAACTCCAGGCATGCTTAAGGGAGTTGAGAGGCGCCCGAGTATCATGTCAGACCATTCGTGACCGTTTATATCAGCGTGGTCTGTGTGCTAGACGACCAACAAAAGAACCACTAAAGACTAAGTAAAACCTCAAGGTATATAGGAATATTGGAAATGCATTACTGCTAAGGAAAATATGAAAACCTGGGACTCTTAGTTTACAGTTTTTGATAAAAGATTGTATTAAGCTCACCTCCCAAAACGTCAAGGGGTTCCCAGAGCAGATAAGTCCCTACACTAAAACATGTTACCTTGCTAGGAGTCCATTCAGACTGCCACTTCCCCAGGAGTGATAGGAACCTGCTATTGAATTATCCTGCACAGGTTTAAAAGAGGCGGCAGAGTGCAGCAAGCCAATGAGATTGTCATTTCTCAAATAGACTACAAAACGTAATTAGGCTGTGCACATCAAAATATACTTTGAAAACGTAATTTTAGGTGCACACTGAAAAGGCAATGCATACATCTAATACAAATAACAGTGGCACACTAAAGACTAAGTATACCTTGAGGTTTTACTTAGTCTTTAGTGTGCCACTGTTATTTTTTATTAGATGTATGCTATTGCCTTTTCAGTGTGCACCTATGCTTACGTTTTCAAAGTATATTTTGATGTGCACAGCCTAATTACGTTTTGCAACAAAAGAACCTGACCTGGTTGATGCATAGTGTTCTCTTAGACATCTCCAGCATTTTTGGCGGCCATCATTTCTGAGTGAATCGACATCTCATTACTGAACAGCACTGAGGACCACTTGTCTCTCGTCCAACATAGATGCTCCTTGAGAAGTGCAAATCCAAGAATAGCTCCGGCACCCGTGCTCAGGTAATCCAAATAGTATTTATAAAAGACGCATTTTTATTGTAAACAAGTTAAAAAACATTGTTTAAAAGCATAAATCCATATCTGAAATTAACGGGAGATATAGATACGAGCAAAATTCAATCACAAACATATAGGACAAACACTGAAGGTACCGGTATGCTTTGTGCCTCTAGTTGTCACCCGAAACATATTATTAATAATTTGCCTTATGGCCAATTTATTAGAGCCAAAAGGAATTGCAGTACCGCTACAAATTATGAAAGTGAAAAACAAACTATTTATACTAGATTGATTCAGAGAGAATATAAGCCAAGGAACATACATAGAGCTATCGCAAAAGCAGAGAGTAAAGATAGATCACAATTACTGTATGGCACCAAAAATAGAGAGAATAATTCTCGATATCAACTTAGTTTTGTCACCCAATATAGTCGCCAGTATAATGATGTAATCAACATCATTAAAAAAATATTTGCCTATTCTTTCTGCAGATCCTACTTTATGTCTTATTCTAAAAGATGGTTGTAGTTTTGTAGCTACGAGAGCACGAACCATTGGGAATATAATTTCACACAGTATGTTCTCATTTAAGTCCACTAAAAGGGCAAGATGGTTGGATTTTGTGGGTTCCTTCAAGTGTGGCACTAGCAGATGTAACTTATGCAAATATATGATAAAGAGTACACATTTTTCTTCATTTCTGAACTGTCACAGCAATCATGTAGTCTACATGATTTGGTGTGTTATGTGCAACCTACAGTATATTGGTTGCACAACTAGGAGCCTACATATCCGTATTAGAGAACACATATATGACACAAAACACACTGAACCAAAAAATCTGTCTGGTGCTTCCAAGCACTTTAAGGAGTTTAATTCGGGTAATTTAGATCATTTTAAAGTTAGAGCCATAGAGGGGGTCTCGAAACCAATAAGAGGTGGTGATTGGAGAAAATTACTTACATATAGGGAAGCGTATTGGATCCTTACTTTGGACACACGTTATCCTAAATTATAAATCAGATTTGATGTATTTATATTAATATATAATATGTATCATCTTGACATATATTTTTTAGATTCATGTTTGTAGGGATAGTCTACATTTATCAGCTTTTGTATTTGTCACACAGACACATACCAGTTAACTCCCGAATCTGTGAGGAGGAATAGGTTAATTTTCAGGTGTTGTGTCTAATGAGATTGAGGAAGTGTATTTATTGTTAGCTCAGTCTGTTATGTGTTGGTAACGACTAAGAGCCAGCCATTGGGCTCGAAACGCGTAAACTTGGCTATGGATTTATGTTTTTAAACAATGTTTTTTAACTTGTTTACAATAAAAATGCGTCTTTTGTAAATACTATTTGGATTACCTGAGCACGAGTGCCGGAGCTGTTCTTGGATTTGCACTTCTCATTGTTGGGATTTCCACAGCCGGATATCCACCTCCTCAGTGCACCGCGCAGAGAGGTTCCCACATGCGGATTCCAACTCCAAGCAGACTATAATCCGGTGAGTGTTTACCCATATACATATCTGTTTATTTTTGAATTTTTGGCTGGGGTTCATGCTCCCGGTAGAAGTTTTTGTCGAGCTTGGATATATAGTATATCTGGTTTTTCCGCATTATTGATATGGACGCACAATCTTCCTCCATAGGAATGGACATATTTCCCTCTATTGACAATATTGATAGACGGAACAGAGCTAATTCCATCTTTGATAAGGATGCCATTTCATTACGACAAGAGAAGTTGTATTTAAAATGTAAAATGTCGGACTTGGAAAAAATTATGTCCAAACAAATTAAACTATGGTGGGATAGTACCACCCTACAGTCTTATATGGACAGAAAAATGGTTCGAAGAGGACTTAGAATCACTAAATATCCAAATTTCATTCATGATCAAAAATTCATTAAACAGTGGAATGACATTCTCACAGATTGTTCCATCAAACTCATGTCTCTTATTGTCAAACATGAACAATTGGAAGGTTCCTTACAAGATATAAAACAGTTTCTCAGTGTATATGAAGAAGATCCTCTATATCAAGCTCTGAATGAAAAATTAAAAACCAACATAACCAAATTGGAGGACAATATAGTGTCTCTAAAGAGAAACAAATTTGACCGTGATTCATTGGACTATGCACAAGGAAAAATATATCGCTGGCAACAGGAATCTATGTCATTAGAACAACTTAGATCCATTTTGAAAAAACATAGAAACAAAAATCGTGGTAAACAAGTATCATTTTCACCCCTGCAAGAGGATAATACTGAGACTGGTACGGACACGTCTGATTCTGAGGGATATTTGGATCCACGAGAGTACCAACCGATTATGGAAAATGAAAATCAGAAAAAAACGCATGGGGAATACGGAGACATACACGTCCGCCAAACGCACGCGGAGGGCGGGGAAAAAACACAGGAGGTCATCCTGTAAATTACCAAACCAGAAATATCTAGTCGAGCAGGATTTGAGGGATCTACATCTTCAGAGTAATTCTTTTGAGAAAAATTTAACCCATAAGGAGTTTAAAGCCCTGAAAAATTTACGAGATAATCCATATATTATCATACGACCTTCTGATAAGGGCAGTAATGTTACTATTTTAGACAGGGATTTGTATCATTCAGAAGTTAAGAAAATGCTACATGATACCACTGTCTATAGAGTGTTACCCTCAGATCCCACTACATGTTTTGGTAATCAGGTCAACAAATTACTAGACGAGGGTTTTGCATTGCACATTTTCACAAACAAACAGAGAGTATGACGGTCAAATATCCTAAAATACCTATCTTTCATGCATTTCCTAAAACACATAAAGCGACATTTCCACCTCCATTACGCCCTATCATTTCGGGTATCGGATCAATTTTTGAACACCTTAGCACATGCTTGGATAGACATATCCAACCATTGGTGCTTCGTTCCCCTAGTTACACTCGGGATTCCAAAGAATTATTAAAATATCTGGATAAAATCATTTGGCAACCTAACTACACGTGGGTCTCATGCGATATAGTGTCTCTGTACATGTCTATACCACATACACTGGCGCTTACTGCTTTAAGTTGCCAACTAAATAAATATACTAAGTATGATGAATCACTTAATCAATTTATTCTTACAGTGACGGAGTTTCTTTTGCAACATAATTATTTTCAGTTTGATAACCGTTTTTTTTTTTTACAAATCCAAGGTTGCCCTATGGACTCATGTTTTTCTCCATCTTTGGCCAACATCTTTGTGGCATGGTGGGAAGAAAAATACATATATTCCATAAATAATCCATTTGCACAAGATATCTTTTTTTACAGCAGGTATATTGATGATACCCTCCTTATTTGGCAGGGTTTGCAGTCTGCTATCCCTAAATTTGTTAGTTACATCAACAATAACCAAGATAATTTAAGATTTACCTATGAAAGTCACAATAAACAAATTGTGTTTTTGGATCTGAAATTAATGGAAGATATAGATACGAGCAAAATTCAATCACAAACATATAGGAAAAACACTGCAAGTAACGGTATGCTTTGTGCCTCTAGTTGTCACCGAAACATATTATTAATAATTTGCCTTATGGCAAATTTATTAGAGCCAAAAGGAATTGTACCGCTACAAATTATGAAAGTGAAAAACAAACTATTTATACTAGATTGATTCAGAGAGAATATAAGCTAAGGAACATACATAGAGCTATCGCAAGAGCAGAGAGTAAAGATAGATCACAATTACTGTATGGCACCAAAAATAGAGAGAATAATTCTCGATATCAACTTAGTTTTGTCACCCAATATTTTTCGCCAGTATAAAAGTGTAATCAACATCATTAAAAATATTTGCCTATTCTTTCTGCAGATCCTACTTTTTTGTCTTATTCTAAAGATGGTTTGTAGTTTTGTAGCTACGAGAGCATAAACCATTGGGAATATAATTTCACCCAGTATGTTCTCATTAAGTCCACTAAAAGGCAATGATGGTTGGTTTTTTGGGGTTCCTTCAAGTTGGCATTTGCAGATGTGACTTATGCAAATATATGATAAAGAGTACACATTTTTCGTCTTTCATTACGGGTAAAACCTATCAGATTTCTTCATTTCTGAACTGTCACAGCAATCATGTAGTCTACATGATTTGGTGTAATATGTGCAACCTACAGTATATTGGTTGCCCAACTAGGAGCCTACATATCCGTTTTAGAGAACACATATATGACACAAAACACACTGAACCAAAAATCTGTCTGGTGCTTCCAAGCAATTTAAGGAGTTTCATTCAGGTAATTTAGATCATTTGAAAGTTAGAGCCATAGAGAGAGTCTCGAAACCGATAAGAGGTGGTGATTGGAGAAAATTACTTACATATAGGGAAGCGTATTGGATCCTTACTTTGGACACACGTTATCCTAACGGATTAAATTATAAATCAGATTTAACGTATTTATATAATATGTATCATCTTGACATATATTTTTTTAGATTTTATGTTTTTTAGGGATAGTCTACATTTATCAGCTTTTGTATTTGTCACACAGACACATACCAGTTAACTCCCGAATCTGTGAGGAGGAATAGGTTAATTTCAGGTGTTGTGTCTAATGAGATTGAGGAAGTGTATTTATTGTTAGCTCAGTCTGTTATGTGTTGGTTACGACTAAGAGCCAGCCATTGGGCTCGAAACGCGTAAACTTGGCTATGGATTTATGTTTTTAAAAAATGTTTTTTAACTTGTTTACAATAAAAATGCGTCTTTTATAAATACTATTTGGATTACCTGAGCACGAGTGCCGGAGCTATTCTTGGATTTGCACTTCATTGTTGGGATTTCCACAGCCGGATATACACCACCTCAGTGCACCGTGCAGAGAGGTTCCCACATGCGGATTCCAACTCCAAGCGGACTATAATCCGGTGAGCGTTTACCCATATACATATCTGTTTATAGATGCTCCTTGGCCTATCCAAGATGTTGATGCCTGGTGGTGTGGTCAGGTCCTCTAGCACGCAGATCACGCTAATGTAAACTGTTAGGAATGGTCTGATGTGACACTTGGGTGACTGTAGAATCTGCTTGGTTTTGGGGTGCCTTATTAACTGACCAAGAACAACTGGATCTTTAAAGGGTTTATTACAAAGGATGATAATATAAATATATATACATAAAAAGGGAAGCTAATTACGGGGATAGGGGATAGGAAATGGGAGGCAGAGAGGATGCAGGAAGAAGAGAGCTACCTGAGATTGTGTACGATCTTTTATACCAGACAAACCCACACACACACATGGTCCATCCATAGCCCCACCCTGAAACACCTCCAAGAACTCAGTTATCCAATCAGTCCAGCTCTTATTCAGTCTATAGAACTCCTTGCAGAAATCATGTTGTCCAGTAGATGTCCTTTTTGATCCAGAGGTCAACAGCCTCTCTGGATAGGTCATTATTTCAGTGGCTTCCCGCAGGCCTGGTTGCACAGGTCCCTGAAGGGAGGGGGGGTGATCCATCCAGGTGATAACTTCCTGCCAAGGGGGTGATGGTATTGTCCAGTGTTTACTCATCAAACAGAATTCACAAGAGGTCAGGAGGGGGGTTGTAGGTAGTTCTATTATGCATTGTCCTTCCTGACATGGCCAGCAGACCTTAATCCTTTGACTGGGCATAGAGTGTATATAATATCTATTCCAAATCCAACATTCGGCCCTTTTGTGCCTCTAACGGGCACACACATGAAATTCATCTTGATTCCAAAGGATATTACCTTGCAGGATCTTCGTGTTAATCTTGAAACAGTCTTTAATCTTCAGGCTTTGCCCTTAAGGTTACACAGGTGGAGGTAGCATCTGACAGGGACAGGGCATAAATGGCCATCACAACAATCACTCACATTCACACCCCTATCAATGAGTATGCATAACCATGCTTTGCTTCAGACATTTGTCCAACATGTTAAAAGATCCATAATATCATAGAACAAAAAACAATAATTATTGTAAGTGTGCATTATAAAATAAAATGTCTATTTGCCCCTTAATTCCTCGGTTGGATTTAATATCTTTACCAAGTTCATTTTGAGGCCCCCAAGTTTCTATTTATAAGGGGGGAAAAAATCACTACAGTCTTCATCAGTCGATCTTCCTAGCGATGATCACATTGTGGAAAATTCACAGATTCAGTGGAGACCAGGGTCAGAAACTTTCATTTCTCCAAAAAGGGAAGGGGAAAAGTCTCTCCTTAAGGAGAGGAACCAAAAAAATTTGGTGGGTTTGTGAGGGTTTACTTCCCATTCGACCTCACTGATGTTTTGCATAAAGCAATGCTTATGGAAAAGAGTGAGGAGCTCCAAGCGCCTCTATTGGATTGTTTCCCAGGAAATTATTTATTTGCCATTACAAGTATGGCCCATATTCACATCCAGGAACCAGCATATGCCAATCTTTTCCTTGCTCCCCATTGGCCCCTGGGAAGAAGAAACAAGAGCATACATTTCTTGCTTTTAATTTCTGTACCATTAAAAGTTATACATTAATTAAATATCTTTGGCATGTTTTAATCCTAAACCAGCAGCTCCTAGCTGTTGGGGACCTAAAATTGGAGGACCACTCAGATGCAGGAAATTAAAACCATATGTAAAAGTAGCAAATTGCTGGCTTTCTCCACCTAGCTTTTTCTTTTTGGGGGCCTCTGTACGTGGCACTATTTTTAAATGCACTTATACTGTTATTTCCCTTTTTGCTGATTTGGGTGGCCGTTTTACCTTGCTTTGGGCCTTTGACTCTAGTTATGCTTCAAAAGAAGTTCTCCCCTACCCTAAGTCATTAAACATATCTTATTAAAAATAAATAAAAAAAAAAATTTAATTATTTTTAAGTCGTCTGTCAAAATAATCAAACCCAATGCCCCTTTGGGCCATTAAACAGTGGTACCAAACAACAACGACAAAAATTAAAAAAAAAATTAAATAACAGGAAACTAAAAAAAAAAAATTAAAAAAAATCCAAAAATAAAAATTTAGAAAAATCAAAGATGTTTCCCGAAGATAAAAATATGTAAATTATACCCCCAGAACAGGAAAAAAAAAAAATAAAAAAATTGTGCTGGCACTTGTACACAATGATTAACAAGCAGTAGCAGACAACATAGAAATTAAAAGGGTCAACTCAACTTTTTTTCTCCCTGTTTTTGAATTCCAGAGTTTTTTGATAAAAGTGGGGGAAATGGTTTTATGGATTTTATTTGTAGGCCTCAATTTATAAGAATATCATAATCATTCATTAGGGTTCAGTTCTGGGAAGAATTTTGTTAACCCGGAAAAAGATGAGAAAAAATACACAAAAAACAAAAAACATTGGCAAAACACTTCAATCACAATGGGATGTTAATCTATTGAAATTTTTTGCAAACAATTTTGAAAGTTTTACTTTTGAGTCAATTATTTCCCACGTGGATTTAAATTACATTTGGCCTTTAAATAATTTGGGGTCATTTTTTCTTTTTGACTTTAAAAGGGAACTTTCTTTTTGACCTGCGAGCAAAAATTTAAAAGTTAATTAATTTGCCCTTTATCACCTAATGAGTGACCTCCCGCCCGAAAAACCAAAAAATTTAAAAAAAGAGAAAAATTAAATAAACAAGTAAAAATATTTTTCTGTTTTTTAAACCCTTTCACTATCATAAAAGGCATAACAAAACAAGAGGGGTTTTCCATGTTTTGAAACCATGTTGTTATGATGCGCGTGCTATTTGTAACAGGGGGGAGGGCAATCTGTGACCCGCTCCGAATAACTAACGGTAAATTTTTTCCCTGGATCATGTGAGGGGCAGTTTCCCCTCTTTCTGCTGCCCAATGGTGGTGCGCTTGCCTTTTTTGGTCATCTTTATTGCGGGACAAGTCTGCGGTTTGGTTACAGGGTTGCATTTAAATGTCAGTCACATGAATTCATTGGTAAATTTTGATTTTGGGTATGCTTTCACTTTCGGGAGGGTGCTTTTAATTTTTTTTTCTATAGGGCAATTGTATTCATCACCATCCCGGGGCAAAATTTGGGTATATTACAATTCCATTTGTGGCCTTCCATGCGGCACCCAAAACAGGGTTTTAGGCCATTTTTTTCCCTTGGCCTGTATTGGGATACATTCCCGCTTTGTATAACCCCGTTTATAATCCCCCACACCCGCCATCAGGATGTTGGTAAAGTTTGATAGGACTTAGCATTGCGGAGTGTACCCTTTGGGTGGCATAATTAACTTTGCATTTGTTAGCCATTGCATACAGGAAATCTGCATCATCAGAAGATATGTCAGGCAGTTAAATACAGCTTTGTACAATTTTAAATATGTTGTTACAAAAAGATAATAGGATCATCTCCTTGACAGAATTGTAACCTCCCGAGGGCATTTACACCGCTCGGATCCCTGCCAGCCATAATGCTCTGAAGTTCTTTCATCCTTATATCTGCACCTGAAAATCAAAATTTTTATGTGTGCAGATGAAACGTGCGGGGCCATTGGCCCTGGCACCCCATGCTTGTAAAAGGGACCAAACATTTCTATTATTTAAATTATATTGCAGGACTACAGCTTCAAACTTATGGGACAGAACTACCGGAGATTCATATGTGTTAAATACCCCCAGAATTTGACAAAGATGTACCTTTTCAGCAATGCTGAGCAATGGAGTACTATAACCATGTGGTGATTTACATACAGGGCTTTCTTTATCCTCATTAGTAACGGGGACTTACTTTTAAATTGTCTCCCTGCTGAGTCTTTGGGATGAGAGACTCTGCACTTCCTGTTCTTTGTTCTGCAACTGACCATGTGCCTCAGCCAATTGTCTTTCCAGTGAAACAATTAGTATTTGCATCTGACTGACTTTAATCTCTAAAGAACATACCTGGGTCTCACTTGAAAAAATATTCAGTTTTAAATTTTTTTAAATTAGCCTCCAATTCCTGATTTCTGACAGATAATTCATCTATTTTTGACTGTAAATTATCCATTTCCCTACCTGTGTTATTAGAAATTTCCATAACAGAATCACCAATCTTGTCTATATCTGTCTGAAACTGTAATCTCTGCTCAGACCAATTTCTTTCTCGAATTTCAGCCAATTCCTTCATCTTGAGCAGCACTGAAATCTCATTGCTAGGTTTCTTATTTTTCACTGTCTTACTAAGCATCCTATTGTCTATTCTACTATTATGGGTTTTACATTGAGCTATCAGGTCTTCAAATTGTCTATTCAAAGATTTATCTGCAGAGGCGTACTTTTTAACGTACTTCTGCACAAGTTCCATGTTTAGAAGGAAACAGGAAAAATACCCAAATGACAAACAAATTCGCTAGTAACTTAAACAGACTTTACACTAGACTGTAAATTTTATCAAAGGCTTAAACTTTTTTTGGTAACCTAATTTCCTCCACAGGCTCTAACACATCAAAGAAATTTATGTTGTATGGAGAGTTAAGCAAGGTCTTTCCTTAACAAAGGTACAATCCTTCCTCAACTGTTGACTATACTGCTACAATCTACACTGAACAGTTAATCCTTAATTACACATACAATTTCCCATATGATGTCATAAAAACATTTAGCTTCAAAATACATAAATATAACAAAACTTAATACATCACCAAGGTTTCCTCAGTATTAAAGATCCAGGCTCCTCTGTTTCTTGATCTTCAATGTTCGAAATTTAGAGTAGAGCAGAGTTAGAGTTTTCTGGGGTTCTCTGTGGAATTTTAAATCACCACAGTCCCATCTGGTCGTGCCAAATGTAGAATCTCCTTGGTTTTGGGGTGCCTTATTAACTGACCAAGAACAACTGGATCTTTAAAGGGTTTATTACAAAGGATAATATAAATATATATACATAAAAAGGGAAGCTAATTACGGGGATAGGGGATAGGAAATGGGAGGCAGAGAGGATGCAGGAAGAAGAGAGCTTCAAAGGATGAGGAATCCAGCACGACCCAACAATAAAATCATGCAAAAATTTATTAATCCAAAAAAACTTACAAAGGCACATGGTCAGTTGGCATAGAGTAGTGGTACAGAGCCATAAGGAGAACACACTGACGCGTTTCGGGCTTAGTTGATAGCGCCCTTACTCATAGTGATGGTTAACACAAAACTAACCTGTCACATATTACAAATGTTAATAATATTAGGGTGTATATGATTGGATGCGGAGCATAATAGCGACATTTGAAATAGAGAAGAATGAGCAAACTTACCATAAGACTCGAGGCGCTGTGCGCAAACCACGCGCTGCAAAAGGGACCTACCGTTACTTTAGTTCCGGACTTGCGCAATACATGTCTGCCGGCTAGTGCTGGCATTTTAGATACGCATGGCATTTGGTCGCTTTCCTCCCTGAGGAATAACACCTATGACAATATGTGACGGTTGAGTATATCTATCTGTGTTTATTAAAAAATGTTTAATAACATTTATATGCTTGTCAAATATACTGGTGATACATTAATAATAGCACAATTGTTCTCTCTTTATGTTTAATCCTTCAGGGGTGGTTGTGTTCAAGATAATAATCCAATGTGCCTCCCTATTTCGTAACTGTTGTACGTGTCCCCTCTAATAGGTTTAGATACTTTTCTATTATTTTAACCCTAAGGGAGCTGGTCTCCGAATTATGCACCTGAATAAAATGTTTAGACAAATCCAATTTGTTTCTGTCTGCCACTGATGAAATGGGCTTTGACTGTTCCAGGATTCTCGTTTTAAATTTCCTCATGGTACTTCCTATGTATTGAACATTACATGTAGTGCACCATGCCTGGTACACTACAAACCCTGTATTACAATTAGTGAATTGTGTTATAGGAAAAACGAGTTTTCCTGTTTTGTCTTGAAATTCTTTACATGGGCTGGAAAAAAGGCAAGTACGGCATTGCCTAAGGCCACATTTGAAAAAACCCTTACAATTGAGCCAGGTAGTTTTTTTTATCAAAGCATTTGCCACAACTGGAGGTTAACATATTGCCTAGTGTTTTTGCTTTTCTTGATACTACTTTGCATCCTCCTGCCAATATTGTATCTAAGGTTGGGTCTTCACTAAGAACTGGGGATATTTCAATATAATGTTTTTGATCATCGAAAAATGCTTTGTGTGATCTAAAACTAATATAGGTGTATTTTTAGTTACTTCAGTTTGTGATGTTTGATTCTGATATATACCCATAAAAATACGATTACGTATCTCAAGTCTATCTCGATTTTTATATATATACAAATACACACTGTCCCTATCTAATTTCCCTACACTTATCCTCAACTAGACCAAGTAATCGTCCCGATAAGGACGGCCTAGTCTTTGTAGGCTCACCCTGTTAAATCACTTTGTGTCCCTATCAACCACCAGAAACATTAACATATATATATTTCTGTACAATGTTTAAAGATATATCAGTTCAAAATCCAAACACAGTTATCGCTATTCCTGTAGATCCCAAATAAAGTACTCAAAGGCTCACAGTCCACTGATAGAACACTGCAATTTTTCTCTTCAATTTTTGGGGTAAATATCTATATATATCGTCCGTGTAGGGAACATAAGATACATTAATCCAACATCATCTCAAGATACATCAATCTGTGTCCCCCCCCCCCCAGATTGTGGGGTTCATCTGGAGGATCTCCTAGGGGACATCACACTGACTCAAGATAATAGTCTCCTCGATATGCTGATGTTACTATGTCCAGTATCCCATCTTAAATAGGTCCAAATGACCGCTGTTTACCGTCCTCAGGTGTGCTCACCATTCGGCGTCTTCAAAACGCTACTGCGCATGCGCCGGCGATAGGCAGCGTTATGGCAACCAGCGCCGTTCAGCCGCCGCACGCGCCGATAACTCGGCATCTTCAGGTCGCTACTGCGCATGCGCTGTCAAAGAGCGGCACCATGACAACCAGCACCGCTCTTCCGCGCGTGCGCCGAAAGCTCGGTGTCACATATCTACTGCGCATGCAACCGGCCAAGATCAACTGCGCACGCGCCAACCAACGCGCGTCCCACTCAGACTCTCCCACCACATCCATCTCAATTCTCAACGATGTTGTATAGGGCAAGAAAGTCCAGTTCTATTCCTCCTTTCATCCCGAGATTAGCGCAGCTCAACACCACAAGCCAAACCTACACCATCAGCGGCACGCAAAATCCCAGCTTTCACACCCAAAAACAATAAATTAGATTTTAAGGCATACATAACACTAAAAGGGGAAACAGCCTACAGCTTAATATATTTATATCACATCTTTGGGGGTCAGATAATAAAACGTTTCTGTATACCACCTACAATTCCTCATTGGGCCAAATATACCCATAAGAAGATCTAAAAGAGGATAAACCCCAAAAGGACACAGAAAAACATCATTTGAAAAAAAGAATCAATACAGATGTATGAGAGTATAAAATTTCGGGTCCAGAAAAATATAATCCCTGTGATAATAGATAATATAATAATGGCTATTCTGCCCGATACAACCACCCATTTTTTATTTTC
>JAODAL010008316.1:0-118577 GCA_025379985.1 Phyllomedusa bahiana | reverse complement strand
TTTTAGTTTTGGAAAGAATATTTTTTCACAGAATAAATTAATGAAATATTTGAGTGTGTATATATATTCTATAAGATGAAGGGGCGAATGTTAAGGCAAAACCCCTTTGTGTGTGATACCAGTGTATGATCCACGATTCTGGCACTGCTCGATAGGAAGACCAAGGTAAACTTAGAAATGACTTGTGGCCAAATATGATCGGTCTGTCCTGCAAAATAACAATTCTGGAGCCTCTTCTCTTATAACTCGGTGTTGTGCTGTTCCTCTGTTGTTCCCCCTAGGAATTAAATACTGAATCAGTCAGTTTGGTGTTACCAATTGGGGATGTGTCCCTACACAGCATTGTTGTTCAATCAGTGCTGACAGAGTCAGTGCGTTCAGGGACCCTCCCACCCTTTGAAGACTAAAATGGTAACACCCAGATAGAATGGTAACACCCAGCTGACCGATTCAGTAGTATGTTTCTAGGAGGAATAACAGAAGAACAGCACAACATAGAGTTATAAGTGAAGATGCTCCAGAATTGGTATTTCATGGGGAACGCAAGAATTTGCTAAAACAGACCTGTCAGGAGATGTCACAGGTCCTCTTTAAATCTATTTTCTGCCTCATTGGACTGTGTCTAATGCTTTGCCTCCTTCCTCATGTCTTACACTGCAGATCTGCTTGTTCAGACAGGAGCAGTGTATGGCCTTAATGCCCCCCGGAAAACAGTGCAGGTAGAGTTAATTTCCACTACAACAAGAACAGAATGGCTACAAATTGCAAGCAACTAAGTAACAGTCAAAACAATTATCAGATGACGATCACATTTTGCTACTGATAAAAGAGCTGGGGCCAAGGATCTGTTTTAATATTTCAAAATGTAAAGCAGTCCTCTGTGCAAGTATTATAGTGGATACAGTGAGAAGAGTCAGTGTTATTACAGCAGATGAGAAAGCTTATAGAAATCCTGGATGCATCATTAGGGGCTTTTTCTTGACTCCATGATAATGGGCTGGATGCTTGTACCCGACATTTTTTACCTGGGTGCTATATGTAACGACAAATATCAGATACCACAGAAGTGCTGTGGTGGACATGACAGCAATGTTCTGCTCAACTGGTGGCTTTAGGTCAGTAGGTGGAAGCATTTGGGATGCAAGCGTCTGGATAGTAGACTCGGTCACATAAATTACCTTATAGGGGCTTGTTGAAGCTCTGTAAGCTGCAGCAAGAGGTCTCATTCCAGAACGTGGAGAGCTTATGCTTTTAACTGGTGGCGTGACGACTGAATATACTGACGACATAGACGCCTTCTCACTACCTTCCATTAAACTCTGGAAGAAATATAGCATTTGGTTAATCTGCAGTCCACAATAAGAACATCTTCTATATTAACATACATGTAAATGGACTGACCGCAGGGTAACATCCATACACACTGCAGCTCAGTCTATTCAAGTGAACAAGGCAGAGTGGCCGTACAAGACAGTGAATGCCATAGATGTGTGCTTGTGTCAGGATCTACAATGAAAAAGGCTAAGGTGCTCCAGCAAGACTTACTATAAATTTCTCTACTAGTATAATGTACCATGTTAGCTACAGAAAGCAGTAGAAGAGTGAAGAAATCAGGCAATACCTTTTAGAGGCCGAGTATATTTGATGGTAAGCTTTTGAGAGTACTAGCTCCCTTCTTCAGACATGGTGTTATACAAGAAACTGAACATACACAGACTTTATACACAAGACATAGACCTTCAAAGGAACTTAGAATCTTTAATAATAACAAAATGCATTATAAGTAGAGAAGTTATTGTGAAGTGTTGTACATAACTTCTCTACTTATATTGCATTTTGTTATTTATAAAGATTCTAAGATCCTTTGAAGGTCTATGTGTTTTGTGTAAAGTCTGTAAATTTTCAGTTTCTTGTATAACACCATGTCTGAAGAAGGGAGCTAGTACTCTCAAAAGCTTACCATCAAATATACTCAGTTAGCCTCTAAAAGGTATCGCCTGATTTCTTCACTCTTCTACTACTTTCTATGTCTAACACGATACAACATTATACTACTAGAGAAAATTTACAGTCTTGCTGGAGCACCTTAGCCTTTTTCATTGTACATCCTGACATAAGCACACATCTAAAAAGGTATCACCCGATTTCTGCACTGTTCATTTCTCTAGCGAGCACCACTGAGACTTTTCTGAAGCTCGTTGTGGTCCTATGATCTAATAAATGTACGTTGATGGTCTATTATAAGGTTAGGCCACCAATGTAAAATCCATTATAAAAAAAAAAAAAAAAAACCCTTACCATGCCAGTTTAGAAAATTCTAGTCATCAAATCGCTGTATAAGTGAACACATACAAGCCTTTACTCACATGTAGGCAAACTCATGCCCGCAGGTGGCCTCCCAATGGCCTAAAGAGTTTACCCATAGCATCTGGCAAACTTACCAGGCCATCGGCGGCCGCATGGGACTTGGCTTCAGCCACGTGTATTTGAAGGCTTGTGTGTTTTCACCATAAAAGTGTACCTGAATTATGAATTTTAGGACTGCAGTGAGCGGTAAACCCTGTTAGGAATAGCACCGGTAACAGCATTCGTTTTACAGTGATTATATTAACAGAAAAAATACAGCATAGGTCATTTACATTTGCTTTAAACACCAGATCAGTATCTTCATATGAAAAACTAGCGGGAGGAAAAAGGGAAAACACATTTACAATATACTTACCTTATCTATGCAAGGTTTTACACCAATCATAATGCAATCACCAAATATCTTGCCGTCTTTACTTAGAGCTTTCCTTGCTTGTAACTTCGACTGGTATTGTAAGTGCATCCAATTTCCAGTGTTTGACATCTATAAAATATATACGTATTATCAGAAAGTATGCGATTAGTTAAAGGGAATCTATAAGCAGTTTTGAGCCCTAAAATACTGACAGTACTATATATGGGATGGGGAGTGCAGAGTAAGCATAGCTCCAACGAAGGTCGGTAAGGACGCAAGACCAAGGAAACCTAGTTTTACTGTCCCCAATATCCTGACCACAAGTGCTCAGGAGGAGGTCTGTTAGCAATGTGCAGCGAGTACTTCCCCTCGCTCCTCTAACCGATCTAGCGATCTTTTGACTGGAGGATAGGGTTGTTACACAAGCACTTGCCGAACAGCGCTATTACAGAGCACAATAATCTTGCTCAAAATCACAATCCACTCAAAATGTCCATATGCCAACAGATCCTCAGTCAGGAGTCATGATATGGCCATTATTCTGATACATGTGAATTTCTATAATGATGATATTTGGCAAAGCCTAAGGACCAAAGGCATAAACCAACAGGAGAACACCACACAGAAAATGGCTTCAACTACGAAACACATATGGAAATAGGTTACAAAACATGGGCACTAAAGGTCCCCGGCATCCTCAGCCACAGGGAACAGGTATGGATATTTCCCTTAAAGGGGTTTTGCCACCATGTAATGTTGACGTGGGAACCTCCAAAATGGGTATTTAATCACTTTTTCTAAATATATGGATTAAAAAAAGTGAAAACTCTGAGAGCTAAAAGCATTTCTCAACCCCCCTTGGTTACCACAAAGCTTCCCCTAGTCACGACCCAGGACTGCAAGGCTGTGCTTGCGTGAATCACTTTTATCTGATGACATGCAGAATGAATGGTCTTTTTAAGGCAACCGGGTAGCAATATGTTTTCTTTTGTATACAGAATAACAAGCTGTAGTGTTATTAGATCCCTGCTTATATCTGATGAAGAGCTTTCAATCTGCTGTTTAGAATAGGCTGTTCTCTTTTGTATACAGAATTCACAAGTTATAGTAGATTATTGAGTGAACATGTCACAGGATACCCCTTATGCAGCTCTGTGCTCTGGCTGTGTGTGTCTGTGTGCTTCTCTGTGTCTTGCTGGCGTGATTTGTTTACATGACTAAGCTGCTTAGCAGATAAGGTTTTCTCCTGACAGTGCAGTGTATGAGCCTGTGTCTTGCTGTATTGAAATCCACTGTTTGTACTGTTTTATTAGTTCACTTAAGTTATTTGAGACGCTCCCTTTGGATTCCTCACTCCCCCCCCTCCTTCCCTTTCTACTGACACTTCAGGGACTCAGCATAAATTAGTTGACATTTGCTTTCAAAACTGAACGGAGGTCAGTACTTGGTCTGGTGGCAAATCCCCTTTAATGATATAGGTTCATAAAAAAAAAAGAACACAATCCTTACCATGTGTTTTATTACATTCCCATACTGAGCAAACTGGAGTAAGATGTAAGAAGCAGAGGCTTGAGGAAACCTACAAACAGTACAAACAGAAGATGTAAAAAAGCATTGAAATAATCAAGACTTACAGTTGACTCCCTATAAGATTTGATTTTTATGTTATTTTGCAAAAACAAGTCACTTTGCAATATATGTTCATTAACAGTGTCCTACCTATTCCTAGATATCTCTCTTGTATGAGCTGCATGTCGCTATAGCTACAGACCTGTTCAGTCTCTCCTGATAGGGTGCCAGCACTGGTTGCTATAGCTACAGACCTGGCTTCTACTGCAGCCTAGTAGAAGATAGTAAACATGCCCCTGAATTCAAAATGAAACCAGGAAAACAGGACTGAGGTAAGATGAATCAATTCAGAGAGACAACCCCTTTAAACCTCATGCACATGGCTGTAATAGGGCTTGCTAAAGTACAGGTCAGGCATATGGAAGCCTTAGGCCGTGTTCATACTGAGCAGTATTGTAATTATTTTGTATCAGCATTTGTAAGGCGAAAAAGGGACTTGGAGAACAACATAGAGAAATGTTATAATGGAAAGATTTGTATCTCTTTCAGGTTTTGGATTCACCTCTGGTTTTGGCTTAGAAAGACTGTTGTAAAATGTTGACCAAAATACTGTTGTGTGAACCCAGTATTAGTAGTCTCGGGTTCAATATTCACTCTTAGGCGATGTTCACACGGCTTATTGCCGGTGTAATTGCGGGGACGGTTTTCGCCCGCAATTACGCCGGCTGCCGTGTAGACAACCCGCCAGGATAATGTGCATGTCACTTTATGAGAGCTATGGATTACCGTGTGACTGGGACGGATTTGCGCCGTATTTCGCGCAGTGCGGCACAGAATACGAGACCAAATCCGTCCCAAAATAAGACGTGTGAACATGGCCTGAGGCGCTCCCCACCACACAGCGGCATATGGAGGGCTTACAGCTTACACTAGCTCTGCCACTTGCAAAGAGCCACGTAAGATAAAAGAGGAGCCGAACTAGGTCTACCTTCATTAGAGCACCCAACCTCAAGCTTCTCTTCATACCGAGAGGTAGAGATTGGACTAACTAACACCTAAGAAATTCTGAGGATCCTGGATCTTTTTGTCTAGAAGTCAGAGGAATTTATACACATCTGATAGATGATAATGTAAGCTCTATACATAAGAATGAACAGTGGCAGAAGGAGAGCAGCTACATAGTAAGACACTAAGGTTATTATGATCCATCTATACAGCTGAGCCACATTATTGTGACCACTTCCTACTTTCGACATCAGCAGAGCGTAGCTCATGAAGAAAGTCATGTGTTGTGAGCTGGCTTGGCGAGTATGTAAGAGATGTGATAGGTCATTTGCAAGAAGTGATTATTGACTTTAGTAAACCATACAGAGTATAGAGCTCGAAAGCAGATAGATTGTCACTGCAACTCTGCTAATGAAGCTATATTGTCAGGCTTCAATTTATATGCCAGTACAGGAATTGGAGCTCAATGGGAAAGGGTTGCTCCGATGAGTCTTTGTTTTCTGCTTCATGGAATGGATGGATGATCGCATGTCAGGGTAAAAACATCAGAGAAGAAACACCCTGCAACCAATGCTGGAGGAACACAAGCTGGTGGTTGCAGCATCATGGTCTGAGGAATATTTTTATGGCTTTCTCTGGGCCACTCAATGTGGAAGGTACCATCAACCAATTTGGGTTATGAATCAATCCATGGAGATCATGTACATCCATACATGCCAATTGTTTTTCCTGGGGCAGACTGGCTCTTCCAGCAAGATAACGCGACATGTCACATGGCTAGAAATCTATGACATTGGTTGGAGGCTTGACAAAGACCAATTTTTGGTTGAAACGTTGTATGTTATTTTGGGTGTTATGGAGGAATAAAATCTTTTTCTATACTTTTTGAACCCTGCTGGATGCGCTCTTCTTTTGGCTCCATGGATTCGGGGGCTGAAGGCTTTGCATCCACAAGCAGATGATTTGGCTGTGCTGCTTGAGACTACATACCTGGGTATTACTGGTTGGAGGAGCATGACCAAGACATCCAAATACTACGCAGGCACCTTAACTCTCCAGACTTGAACCCAATTGAGCATCTGCGGTACCATTTCAATCACTACGATTCCTCCACCATGCACCCTCCATCAGCTGTGGCAAGCAGTCAGCTCCAGAAACCTGTGACAACCTTCCAGGCCCCTATTGAGCCACTCCCAGCCTGGCTAGCTTCCGTCTGTGCTGCAAATGGTGGTTCCTTTGGATAATAGGGAGTGGTTATAATAATGTGACTCGGCTGTGTAATAAAGATATTGAAATACTGTAAGTTTAAGTAACTTTCTATATCATAAGATGTTACAGGCTCTTTGTGACCGATGTCTATTAAAAACCTACACTGACAAGCAAAAGGATAACAATGTTTTGAACTTGTGACCTTTAGGCTCCATATCTCACCATTCACTACAGCTTTGAACACGAGACTACCATCATTTTATAGACAATCATCTTGGTTATCTCCTACTCTCACCTGCAGCTATTTGGCATCTGCTTAGTTCTGCAGATTCTTGTCCTGTAACTGCATTGTTACTGTTTTGCTCCTAAAAAATCAAAATTGTA
This sequence comes from Phyllomedusa bahiana, assembly GCA_025379985.1. Classification (NCBI taxonomy): domain Eukaryota; kingdom Metazoa; phylum Chordata; class Amphibia; order Anura; family Hylidae; genus Phyllomedusa; species Phyllomedusa bahiana. The sequence goes on along the minus strand of JAODAL010008316.1, from coordinate 111,688 downwards.
ATTTTCATTATTTTGTTAGTATCGTGTAAATCCATCTTTGGCTTTCAACACTGCCTGAATCTTGGACATGCTCTAGATCAGTTTAAAAAATGTCTCAACCGAAATTTATGAGGAGAGGTTAAAACAATTGAACTTATTTAGTCTTGAGAAAAGACGACTACAGGGAGACCTGATTAATTTATATAAGTATATAAATGGCCCTTACCCAAAGTATGGGGAAAAGCTATTTCGTGTAAAAACCCCTCAAAAGACAAGAGGACATTCACTTTGTCTGGTGGAAAAAAGATTCAATCTCCAGAGGAGAAAAGAGTTCTTCACTATGAGAACTGTAAATCAGTGGAATAGCCACCCCAGGAGCTGGTCACAGCAGGAACACTTGAGGGTTTCAAGAAAGGCTTAGATACCTACCTGAAACTCAAAAATATGAATACCTATGTACCTGTATAAAATTCTAGATCCATTCTGATGGCAATTTTGGGAGCAGAAATGAAATATTCAGTTAGGGCAGATTGGTTCTTGTCTTCATCAGTAGGGGAAACTAAGATTAACAATTTCCTAACCTCTTCCCTTCATCCACATCTTTCCCCACCCTTGGTTGAACTTGATGGACATAAATCTTTTTTCAACCGTACTATGAAATCTGAACCCTGGTCTCTTCTACACGTTCCCAATGTTGGTGCAGACTGGACTTGGGTACGAATACAGCTTTTTCTTCAACCCTAACCACAAGTGTTCGATTGGGTTGTGGTCTGGGGACTGTGCGGGCCAATCCAGCAATTCTACTACACTGAGCTTAACAGTTTCTTCAGTTTCTCGATCCATTAGCCTCCTTTTCCGTTGATTCTTCCAGACCCATTTGCACCCATCAGAGCCCGTTGTATTGACTTTTGTCTCATTGTTCCAAATCACCCGGTTCCAATCCTCCACTTTTCAAACTTTTTTTTAAACTTCTTATGATGATATTGAAGTCGAGGCTTCTTTACCTTTTCTCAGGCCACCATTCCAGACTTATGTAATGCACGTCACACTGTGCTTGCTTGGACGTCTGTGATCTCACTATTACGAAGCATAGGAGCCACCTCCACGGCCGTGTTTGTCGCACCAGAACTGATAGACCTTGTGATGATGTTTTGACTCCAATATTTTGCCTGGACGTCCACCTCTTGGCTTAGGAATAGACAGACTTCATTTCATATCCTTCCAGCTGTCGGGGCCTCACATGATGCAGTTTAGAAATTTTCTTGGCCGAGAGACGCTATCGATGAGCTGGATGCTGCTGCTTCTCTTTTCTTGGGAAATCTTCTTCATGGCTGTTCCTGGATTTGAACCAGTGACCTTTCACTTGGGGATCAGCCTAATAACACACTGAGCTGTTAGGGAATGTGAGAACAGGTTGTAATTTGTAGTAACAAGAAGAATGAGATTGTCCCATCACCAGGAGCAAAACAGTAACAATGCAGTTACATGACAAGAATCTGCTTAACTAAGCAAATGCTTAATAGTTACAGGTCAAAATTATGTATGAGATAACATAATGGTAATAAAATGAATGTAATCTCACGTTCAAAGCTGTAGTGAATGGCGAGATATGCAGCCTGAAGCTCAAAAGTTCAAAACATTGCTACCCTTTTGCTTATAAATGCAAATCTACATCTTAATTGCAATTTATTTTGGGCTGCACTGAACAAAAATGTGCACAACCGCTACATATTGCCTCACTAGGTCAATTCCTACAGGGTACCGAAGCTTTTATGGACTGTGGAGAGTATCCTTACCTTCCTTTCAATCTCTCATTTATTATATTCTCCTATTAGTAGTGTGGAATAAAATGCAACATAGCTCACCCATATACTGTAACCCACGTATCATCGAGTTGGTCTTCAGAGGTCAGAGAATCACCTTGGGTGTAGAATGGATCAAGCTGAGCAGGGGATAACGTGGCTTTTCTGCTTTGCACAATGGTTGATGGACTGAACACACTTGAAGCTGTTAACATAAAAGATTTCAACTAATTAACAGTAGGAACAAAGTAAAAAAAATAAATCTTCACTAAACATTCATAAGCTGAGAGCAATGTGCTGCTGCCCCTGCTCAGGGTGTGTTAACACTGTACAACTCTTTCCCTACTACCACCATCATGTGGGATTTAGTTTTTGGTTTTTTAGGTGTTTGACTTTGTCATAGGGCCACTTAATATATATTTTTGGGTTGCAGTTGTTCTTTTGTAGGACTTATTTTTATTTTACATATGTTGCCTGTAAAAGTCATACAGCTAATAACTTCAAGACTGTGGCATACTGAGGTAAAAACACATGCAATTTTCCTGGGCATGCATTTTGATGTGTTTTTCACTGCAATAATAATAATAATAATAATAATAATCTTTATTTCTATAGCGCCAACATATTCCGCAGCACTTTACAAATTCAAGGGTAAACATACAGTCATTACACATTAAAAGTACTTACAAATGAGACACAAGGTGTGAGGGCCCTGCTCGTAGAGCTTACAATCTATTAGGGTGTATGGGTGAAACATACGGTAAGAAGTGCCAAGTTTACAATGGTCCGGCCATGTTTCATAAATAGGGGGTGGTTTACATGAAAAAAACGGATGAACCTGCCACCCAGACTGTACATCTATATACAGATAAGTGCCTGTGAGTGCCCTAGTGTAGGGAGTGACCATCACACAATGGGAATATACTCTTAAAAGGGTTGTCTTACCATGCTGTTTCACAGAGTCACACAGACAGCATCAGGCTTCCACTTCCTGTTCAGGCTGTGGGCGGGTCTACTGCAGTGATTAGCATATCATCTCTGTTATTCCTAGCTGAGCCTGCTAGAAGGCCATTAGTGCTGGAGGTTTCTAAATAGCAGTGCACAAGGCTACAGAGCTCTAAAGGGTTAAAGGTTGTCAGTAACTACAATAAACAAGCTCTGTCTTGCAGCTAAGAAACAGCAGAGAATGATATCATCCCGGCCACTGCTATTGCACAGAGAGGTGGTCGGTAACCTTGGAAGCTTGTGTACACAAGCAAGAGAGAAGAACTTCTCTAACCCTGAAATGAAGTAAAATTGGAACAACAATGTATTTGGTAATAATCTTTATTTACCTTTGCCTACATGTTCAAAGCTAATCAAGAAAATGGGAATACCCCTTTAATCCATACTAACCACAATTCAACATTCCTAATCATTTGGCGATCAACACCCTGAAGTGACAACATAAAATCTAAGAAAATGGGCTCTTCAAATCAGGAAACCTATTAAAGCAAGAAATTGTAATGAGTTCTCAAGTAAACTGCCCACTGTAATCTTGGCGCTTCCTATAAATTATAATGAACTCATATGACTTCCTACGCTTATTTATTCTCAGTTATGATCACAATAGGAGACAAAATAGGAACAAATGAAACTTAGTACTTTCTTCTTTATTATGAGAACATAAACAGAAAATACGGAAGGGAGAGGCCTCTTTAAAGTGGCTGTTCCCCCTCATCTGTGTGGCTTTTGCTGCGGCGATGGCCGCCATGCAGTGCTGCCTCCATTAGGGTATGGACCCACTTTATAGAGGTCGCCGTGAAGTGGCAAGTGGGCTTATACTGTTTGATCAAAAAGTATACTAAGAACCTCCTGTTCATTTTTGTAAAGTTTTGCTGAGAAGCATTAGCTCGATGTATAGTGAGGATGAGCGGTCCATGCCTCTCCCTTCCAGATTTGAATACACACATCTATTTCTTTGCACACATGGATCAGCACTCCTCCCCATTTGGCCCAGGTGTTTTTAATTAACAGTAGTCTGTATAAGGCTATGTTCACATGGCTTAAAATAGGACGTATTTCACGGTGTACTGCGCTAAATACGGGGTGAAATAGGTCCCAGTCATTACGGTAATTCACAGTTCTCATAGAGAACTATGGATTCCGTCTCCTCTCCCCGCTCGCAAAATACGCCGAGTGGGAGAGAAGTGACATGTCAATTATTAGCGGCGAGTACACGCCGCTGGTAATGAAGGTCTATGGGACCGGCGGGCTGAGAGGTCGCGGGAGCTCCTGGAACTCCGGCGTAATTGTGGGGCGTAACACCCCACAATTACACCGTGTGAACATAGCCTAAGGGTTAATGCCCTTTTTCTTTCAGCCTGCTTGCAGGGAGCCCAGGAGAGGTAAGCGGTGTCAACCTTTCCTTGTTTTGGTGGCGGTGCTGTGTGGCGGCCATTGTTGCTGTGGTGGTGCAGCCCAGAGGCGGGGGGCTAGGTCTGGCAGCAGTGGGGCTGCTGGGCCACTGGGCTGTGCCCCTAATCTGTGTGGCTTTTGCTGCAGCGGTAGCCGCCATGCAGTGCTGCCCCCATTTAGAGTAGGGACCCACTTTAAAGAGGTCGCCATGAAGTGGCAAGTGGGCTATACTGTTTGATTAAAAAGTATACTAAGAACCGCCTGTTCATTTTTGTAAAGTTTTACTGAGAAGCATTAGCTCGATGTATAGTGAGGATGTGCAGTCCATGCCTCTCCCTTCCGTGTATGAACAGAAAGTAGACAAAAAATAAATAAATAAAGGAACCAACACCATCCCCCAGAATTATTAGTTATCCATATCTGCTAATATAAACTATGTAGAACTGGAGCCATCAGTATTATTCTCCAACAGTAGGTGTAAGAACAGTAGGAAACGCGGGAAGAGAGGAAACCCGGGAAACTCGTGGGGAAGGAGTCAGTCTAAGGGAAACATTATCATCATAAAACCGCATCAAGTTGGCTATGTGAAAGAGACACTGTGAGATAACCGTAACCAGGGAGAAGCTGAGACACGGGGAGATTACATGAGGACGGACACTCCTGTCCCACAGGCATGCTGCTGCAGATAGTGTAAGAGAGACCTTAGTGTCCCCCGAAAAGCAAGAAGACTCAACAGATTGTGGGCTATGCCCTGAATACAACTATTCATTAACCAAATTTGTTCCTGTGGAAGTTTAATAAAAGACTCTGGTTTCTTCTGTGATTCATCATAACCTGGTTATTATAATGACACAGAAAATATAGAAGATATTCAGACAAACCAAACCAGATGGAAATGATCAGTCAATTTACTGAATTTTGTACATTTACAACAAGAAGGCTCAGATTGTTTATTTGTGACTTTCAGAAAGGAAGAAGTGCTGTAGGTTGGCTATAGCGGAAAATTTGCCGCATTTTCAGAGGTACTACATTTTTTAGAAGGAATTATGCAAATGTAAGTTGGAGAGAAGAAAAAAAAAAAAGTCAGTGGGCCAGATTTATCAATTCTGGCTTTTACACCTTTCTGTCTAAGTTTACACCTTTTTCAAGCTGGCTTACTTTATGCTAACAACTGCGGCAAAATTTCGTCGCATTATTGGTGCACAGCGCCACACACTAATCCACGTCCCTTTTACAGAGGCCACGCCCTTTTCATGGACGAGGTGTAGAAGTGTCTAGAAACTGTCTAAAATACACAAGAAATGTGATGGAAAGCATGCATGCCATTATTTTTGGCACAAATGCCAGAATTCTGGCATAACTGCCTTGCTAAAAGTGCCCCAATGTATTTAAAATCTACAAAAGAAGTGGAAATAGACTCTGCACCACAGGGCAATCATCTAGATTTTTTGTGCCTTGTCTGTATAAGATTTTAAGAAATCTCATCCACACTGCTGCTATTGTAATACACGGTGGATTTTCCTGCAGATGATTGGGACCCTAAAAGCAAAGGTTTCCTTTTCAATACCAAAGCTCCAAAACCTGCCACCTTCACATAGCCACGCAATAAGGTGTACATCCACTTATACTAAAAAACTAAATACTGTATAGTTCAAGACTCGCCAAGTGCTATTCTTTCCTATTACGCTTCATTATCCTGCTCTACTTCTACAGTGGCCAACATGCTAGGAGCATATTGTACCACAAATAGGACATATTACATAGTATAATTATTTACAGTACATACACTCACCGGCCACTTTATTAGGTACACCATGCTAGTAACGGGTTGGACCCCCTTTTGCCTTCAGAACTGCCTCAATTCTTCGTGGCATAGATTCCACAAGGTCTTGCAACGATGCTCATTGGTACCAAGGGGCCCAAAGAGTGCCAAGAAAAATTTTTCCCCACACCATGACCCCACCACCCCCAGCCTGAACCGTTGATACAAGCAGGATGGATCCATGCTTTCATGTTGTTGCCCGCAAATTCGCCCCCTACCATCGAATGTCGCAGCAGAAACGAGACTCATCAGACCAGGCAACGTTTTTCCAATCTTCTACTGTCCAATTTTTAAAGGGAATTGCAAAATTGGAGAGCTAAAAGTCCAGTGGTCTTTATCAATTGGAGTTTACACCTGTTTTTTAGGTTTCCCTTTTCAGCTGCTTACTTGCTAACAACTGCGGCAAAATTCGTCGCATTATTGTGCACAGCGCCACACCTATCCGTCCTTTTACGAGCCACGCCTTGTTCATGACGAGGTGTATTGAGTGTCTAGATCTGTCTAAATACACAAGAAAGTGATGGAAAGCATTGCATGCCATTATGATTTGGCACACAAGCCAGAATTTCTGCCAAACTGCCTTGCTAAAATGCCCCAATGTATTTAAATCTTACAAAAGAGTGGAAATAGACTCTGCTCCACAGGGCAATCATCTAGAGATGTTTTGTGCCTTGCGTATAGATTTTAAGAAATCTCACCAACTGCTGCTATGAATACACGTGGATTTTCCTGCAGATATTGGGACCCTAAAGCAAAGTCCCTTTCAATACCAAAGCTCCAAATCCTGACACCTTCACATAGCCACGCAATAAGGTGTACATCCACTTATACTAAAAAACTAAATACTGTATAGTTCAATACTCGCAAAGTGCTATCTTCCTATTAGCTTCAGTTGCCTGCTCATTGTAGTGGCAACATTAGGAACATTATTGTTACCACGAGCAATTGGACAGTTTACATATATAATTGTCGTTACAGTAATATTAGTAGTGTGAATTAGTTATCCGGTACAGACCGCAGTAAAACATTGACTATGTTAGACCATACATCGATAAAATATAACTTTTAATATTCCTACCAAAGGCCATCGGAAAGTAAGTATACCTTCAGGACAGTGTAAAGGACCACTTTAATAAGAGATCGTCCAAAGTGATCAATCCCCGGCTGATGGCTTCCCTTGTGTACTGTATATTTTAGAGAAAGAAAGAAATGCTATACATACTGTTACCCCAACAAGCAAGCGATAGCTCACAAAGGTAGAGCTGAGCTATTGTAACTTAAAACCATGTTCAGCATATGTCACAAACATGGATGATGTGTGGCAGCATAGACACTTTACTATTAAAACCTCTGTATTAGTGACGTACATGTATAGATTGGCTGTCTATTTGCACTTCTCTACAGTAAATTGCGGTACTATATGTTCTGTACTGCGCTTTACATGTGCCAGGATGAGTGGATCCTGTTGGCACTTAAGGGTGGAGGAAGCAACTTCATGGTTTTTTCTGGTATGTTGTACATACTGAACAGGACTCCGAAAAAGCTTGTTGTCAAAAAAAAGTAATTTACAGCTTCCAAAAGCTCTACCTGACTATTGTACCAAAAGCCTTATTTAATCTATATTAGTTATCAGCTAATATTGCTTTCTTTTAAGTTTCCCATAGATTTAAGAACCTAAAGGGGTTTTCACACCACAATGATTAATGCTTTTAACATGTAGGGAAAGGTAAATAAACACTATTATGAAATACATTGCTGTTTTGATTTAGTTTTTTAAAGGAGATAAAGGAGATTTTATCTAATGCTAGTGTACGCAAAAGCCTAGCCAGGCAGTGTGAGGCTGAAGCTGTCTGTGGCTCTGTGAAACAGCATGGTGAGAAAACCTCTTTACGTAACAACACCGTCAACTTACAATGGTCGACCCAGAACAAAATTAATATTATAACTTGAGGGACCAGTGTACACAAAACATCTGGACTGGAACTTACTTACGTGTATATGGAGTCAATGGGGTTGATGGACGTCCTGCAGTGAAATGAGTCTGCTATCGAGAAAGAACAAGGAAAAAATTTTAAAAACACACACACACATGGAACCAAATCTAGAAAATTACTACGTTATTAGCAACATCAGTGAATATACAGGAAAAGCAACAGCAGGATTATCATTGATATCCGATTTTCCAGCAGTCATAATCAGGTAGCATATAGGTAAACTTGTACCGCCATCTGGCTTAATAAAAGAGAGGTGATGTGTGATGCTATATGATCATAAGACACCTAGACAGTGTTAGCAGAATACCAGGAATCACATGAGGTGGCAAGTCACATGACTGTCGCCATGTTTAAGCCCATGGGGGGTATAACTGTTCCTCATCTGTGAGCGACACCATTCTCTAAATAGAGGCTGCTGCACAGTTAGGCCTCGTTCACACGGCTTAAAATGGGCCGTATTTCGGTCCGTAATTACGCGCCGAAGTGCGCAAATTACGGGCTGAAAACGGCCTATTCATTACGGTAATCCACAGTTCTCATAGAGAACTATGGATTACGTCTCCTCTCCCTGCTCGGCGAATACGCCGGGTGGGGAGATAATTGATATGTCACTTTCTAGCGGCGTATCCGCGCCGCTAGCAGTGATTGTCTATGGGCCGGCAAAGTACCGGCCCCCCGCTCGCTCCACCGCTCCCTCCCCCGGCCACACGGCGTAATTGCGGGGCGTACAGTACACCCCGCAATTACGCTGGGTGTTCGGGAGTCGCGCTGATCGGCGCGTACACCTTCGACGTGACGGGGCGGCAGCCTGCGGGCCCCATAGACATGTCACATCTCCCCGCACGTGCAATACGATCGTATTGTACGAGCGGGGAGAGGAGGCGTAATCCATAGTTCTCTCTGAGAACTGTTGATTACCGTAATTATGGGGCGCATTTCGCTCGTATTAGAGTGCAGTTCGCCTTGAAATACACGGCGAAATGCGCCCCAGAATAAGCCGTGTGAACATAGCCTTATAAGAAAGGTATGTTATCATTTTGCTCCTATATCATTTTCTATTCACTAAGAGCAATTAATACAATTTTCTAAATAAAATACAGTTACAAACTGGTTTAATACCACATGAGCCCAAAGGGAAGAAGAGAAAGAAAATACTTTACCAGCTTTCTGGAGCTTAAAGGTGTAGTGTTGAGACCTGGAAGTAAAAGGTCATCATATATGCTCCCAACAGGGGGCGCACCACTCTTATCCTTATGAGCAGGAACCACAGGCTGAGGAGGAGAACCTCCTAAAACAGCATAAAGGAGAACAAGGTGTAATTCTCTCTCTTGGAGTTAGCTCCACATTGTCTCATATCTCTTGCTGTCGAATACCCTCTGCTGTAAGTACATTTTTGTTTGTACCTGTTATAAAACTTATTATCCTGGGGGGAAAAAATAAAATACATTTTTACTAAAATAAACCTTATTTTAGTTACATGCAGGATTTTGTACTAATGAGCCTCTACTGGCCTTTGTAATACATTATACTACTGCTATACTGCAATGTATTGTGGAATGTTATTGGGTTCAGTGGAACCAGATCCTGCTGTAAAACCACTTCAGAGCTATAGTCTTGTGCCTTCATCATCCCAAAGTTGTACATGTTTAGTACTGCGTGAGCGCCACCTCTTGGCTGTGCTGTTCATGTTTATTACGGTGTAGAATGGGGGTCATTTTTAATTTTTTTTTTTCCAAACCCAGGAATCTGCAAGGAATAGCTCCAGAGCGACAATTCGATATTTGGCTAGAAGACCACCACTCAGTCACTAAAGGGGTGTTCTCAACATGTTGCTCTTCACAGTCAGCTTTAGACTCCCAGGTTCAGGCTGTGGTATTCCTAACTGAGCGGGTTAGAGGGACGTTGGTGGAGGGTTTCACTGGCAGCGCAGAATGCTACAGAGCTCTGAGGAGCTGGAGCTTATCAGTAAGTGATGTAAACAAGCTCCTGTGCTGCTGATAAGACACAGCAGGCTGTGACCTCACCACCCTGGACAGAGCTGCTAAAGGACAGAGAGACTGTCGGTAACTTAGGCAAGCTTGGGTACATAAGCAGGAGGTCAGACCTGCTGTAACTCTAAAAGGAAGCAACCGCAATGTATTTGGTAATAGTTTTTATTTACCTTCACCTACATGTTTAAAGCTATGTCGTGAGAATTTAAGTTAAGGTGCCATACACAGTGCAGCTGAAATTTACAGCCGACTCTTTCCTGGGTGATTGTGGATACATTTGAAATTTACAGCAGAAACGTCCCTAAACATACAATTTCAATGCTCCCTTTAGCACTGCCTCTGTCTGAAGGACAAGCACAGCGTTGTGCCAGGCAATCAGCTTACACTATAGACACTCCCTATACTCTGCACTGCACACCCAGCTTAATAACCAAGCTAAAGTTTTAGGGAACAAGGCCCAAGTCAGTAGGGGCTTGGAAAGTACCTGCACAGCACTGTGTATGCAGCAACCGGTCTGAATGCCCCAAACATTTACATGAGTCTTAATCCTGATTGAGTAGCTTTAAACATGAAGTCAAAAGGTGCATAAACATTAGAAATACATTTCCGTTGTGATTTTGCTTCATTTGAAAGATACAGTAGGTTATCTATCCTGCTGGTTTACAGATGTTTCCTAGATTACTGATCATTTCTGTCTTTTAGGCACCTAGTCATCTGCTGATAACACATAGCAGGTGGTGTAATAGATGTGGTTGGTAACCTAGGCTAGATTTAAACGGCATTTTCTTGCATGTATTTCATGTACCAAAAAAATGTGTTGTTTGAAGCAATATGTGCTATGGAATAAAAAGACACGTGTTTTTGTGTGCATAATTTTATAATGGAGGTCAAGATGAATTGCACATAAAATGCAGATATTGTTCTGTAATTGGCACATTTTTTGACACCTAAACACAACAAAAAATCAACCTAATATGATAAACATGCAAAAAGTACGCAAGTTTTCATTCTGCTTCAGAGGTTCAGTTCGAAGCCTCTGCTGCAGATTCCACCAAAAATGACAAAAATTTGAGCAGTGTACAGTGCTTTTTTATGTCAATATGAAGAACACTGGACGGACCATACTGTAGTCAATGGAGTCCGTCCAGCACCATTGGTGTTCGCCATGTAATGGATTTGGCACCACTTCTGTGACATAAAGCTTCAAACAGAACTTCTGATGCAGATGTGAACCTGTATTTTCATGTGTTTTTCCCCTAAAAATACACTTGTTTTTGTACTGTGTTAAAGAGGTTTCACCACAAAGTAACACTGACGTGGGAAGCTTGCATATTAAATAATAAACATTTTTACCTTTCAACATCATTAAAAATTCTGGACCATTTTTGTTTTAGCTGCTACCTTACTGATCCATTGTTTACAGCTAGTCTCCAGGGGATACAACCCGGGACGAGAACTCCTCATTCCTGGCCACACATGCTCAGACATCACCTCTTCTTTCATGCAGTTACTATCAGTCTGTTTCTTGCCTAGTAATCACACACACTGACTGCTGAGCGAGTGTTCAACCCCAGGTGTTGTCATTCTACTCTTGTCCCCTCTACTCCTTAGTAATTAGTCAAAAAAGTGCAAATAAATAAAAGGAAAAAAGAAAACTCAATCACTCAAACATTTGGTCCCCGCAGGGATTTATACCTGGGACCCCTATGCTGAAAGGCAGCAGTGCTAACCACTCAGCTTCATTCTAGCAACTCTCAGCTCTTTACATAAACAGACCTTTGGTTGACTAAGGCTATGTTAACACAGCTTATTGCATTGTATAGTACACACTGCAATACACTGGGTGTTTTGGAACCACGTGCTGATTAGCGTGCAACTCTAAAGCACGAGGGGGAGGGGGTGGGATAGCCAGGTGCCGGCCCCATAAATATGCTTTGTCAGTGGCGCATAATCACCTCTAACAATTGACATGTCAATTCTCCCTTCGCGCATACAATACAATCGTATGGTACGTGCGGAGGAGGGGGAGGGGGGGGGGGTGAGCAATGCATAGCCGTAAATAATGTGCATGTCACTTTCTCCCCCCGCGGCGGATTCGCCGAGCGGGGAGGAGCGACGGATTCCACTGTTCTCTATGAGAGCAGTGGATTACCGTAATTGCTGCCGCGGATTGGCACCGTACTGCAGCGCAAATCCGGCGCGGAGTACGGCGCCAATCCGCGGCGGAATAAGCCGTGTGAACGAGGCCTAAGAGTGAACACAGTGTGGAGAAAGGCATGGTGATGTCAAGCCTGCTGGGTCACATGATATGCAGCTCCAACAAATCATAAACCCCCCCCCCCCCTTTGAAACACACTGAAAGCTAAAGCTGGACAAATCAGGCATGAAATGCCTTTGTGGTAAAACCCCTTTAATGTAGCACAGCTGTGATGTAGCACTATTTCCTAGAACATCAAGGTTGCAAGCCACATTGGGGATCAATGTGCTCAAAGCTTTCAGACAGGCTTAATGTGGCCAAGATACCGCGACACAAAGTTTTCGTATTTCTGGAATTTAAACGAAAAAAATGTTTTCCATATAGGAAACATTAGTGCCACACTACATGTGCAGCTGTGACATGCTTTAAAACAAAGTCACATATTTTCTGCTAATAGAAATGTAACATAAAAAATCCATAAGCTTCACCCGTACTCCTGACAAATCACGCGTCAAGCAGCTAGTGGCACAAGCGCCTGTGGCTCCCTCTTAGCACAATGATGACCTAGGCCAGGCAGCAGTAAACTATATATGTGCTACACACGGGTTGAACAATCAGATAAAAGTATTGGCAGTACACCAGCCAAGGGCAAACCGCAGACACTTTCAGCTCAATTTGTGGACATGTGTCTAATGGGCGCCAGTACAAGCGGACATATGTCCACAAAAACTATTTCTAATCTGATAGCATTTACATATATTACAGTAGGTAGCATGATAAACCGGCTCTTCCCTCTTCTAGGTTACCTCCCAAAACAGGTGATCGGGACTCCATAAATCCTAATGAGGGACGGGGCTGAGGCGTTACAGGTGTTGGAAGATCACCCATTAAAAAGCCAGGAAGAAACTGGGCACTGGCCCCTGGTTTTGGAGATGTCGGTGAACCCATTGCCATTGGTTCTCCACCTGTGGGGGGGGGAAAGAAAGTGTCATCCTACAAGACAATGGATTTCATATCTAGGATAATAGAGGGATTATTAACACCTTGGAATAATTAAAAGCTCAATCTTCACTTCAGTATTTAATTTACATCGATTTTCAGCTCCAACCAGTAATACTTGTATTGGTCTGCACGTAGACTAAAAATTACGTGCTAAATAACCTCTCTCTCCCATAGTGAAGCTCTTTTGTAACGTACTGTTACCGCGTTTTTCCAAAAATAAGCCCTCCCATTATTTTCACAGATTCTTGGAGAAGGCTTTAAATGTAAGCCCTACTCCAAAAATAAGCCCTAGTTAGTCAGCGTCACCTGTGCCAGACTCCTGGGCAGTGCCACTCCCACCCCTCCCACCAATAAACAGCCTGTTAGATTGGAGGTTTTGTGGAAACCTCCAGTGTTTTCAGGCTGAAGGACCTGAGATGATGTCACAGTCACATGACACGCAGGTCCTTCAGCCCAGGCCAGAGAGTGCAATGTGTAAGTGAAAGTTCAGTGTGTACACACACATACATTAATACAATCACACAAACAACCCCATATCTTAAAGTGTGACTACTGGGACTTGTAGTTCCCCAGCATGCCACACTTGCAAGATAAGGCACTGAAAGAATATACCAGGGCTGTAGAGTCGGCAAGCCAAAGCCCCGACTACGACTCCTCAATTTCCCAAACCTCCGACTCCTGACTCCCTCATACACGGCGCATGTTTAAGTGATAACTTTACTGTAGTAAAATGGTAACATCAGGCTGTTTATCACCTTAAGATACAATAATCAAGCTATTTAGGTAGAACAGACACTGGCAAGCTAAAGGGCAACAATGTTTTGATCTTTTAAACACTTGTGGGTAGAGTTGAAGAAAAAGCTGTATTTGTATCCAAGTCCAGTCTGCACCAACATTGGGAATGTGTAGAAGAGACCTGGGATCAGATTTTAGTCAAGACCTGCTTGAATCTGATCCAGAGCCCAGAAGGATTAGCAGTATGAAAACCAAAAGGTGGATTTCCCAAAATAAAATAAAAAATAATAAAAAATTAACACTTTGATTTTTAGGAGCAAAATTTGACTTGCAAGTATTTAGCATCTGCTTAGTTGTAACTAAGCAGGTGCTAAATACTTGCAAGTCAAATGTATGTATAAGATAGGTAAGATGACTGTATATAAAATTACAATAGCCTCATGTACAAAGCTGTAGTGGGATGGTGAGATATGGAGCCTGAAAGTCACAAGTTAAAAAACATTGTTTCCATTTTGCTTGTGAGTGTAAAATATATTTATTGGATATGACTTTAGGACACAAAAAAATTTGAAAAATATGCAAAACACTGCAGGAACATTTGTGGAGTCTCTGAATTTGTTTGAGAAATAGTATTGGCCTCCATCAGATCCTGCATACATGACCTCACATCTCATCTCATTATTTCCAGGCTAGAGAACGGCCTTTACACTAACTTGGGTTGGGGGCAAAGCAGTGACCACGAGGGCAACATCTCTAACAATGTCAGGGTATAAAGGAATTGCCTCAGCCACAGTTAGTTTTGATGAATGGTTGAACTCTTCTACTTCTTTGAAAACAGGTGAAAAATGTTGCTGAAATCTATTTGACCTGGGGGCAGCGCTTTGCCTGCTCCATGTCATCAATTACACTCCTCATGTGATGAGGCTGAAGATATGGGAGCAGTAGCACTGGCCGGACCCAATTCCTCTTGCTCTTTGACTCAAACTAACTGGACCAACTTTTTATATATTTTGGGAGTCGCAGTCGGTCCATTTTATGACGACTCCGACTCCTGCAAAATAGGCACCGACTCCGACTACACGACTCCACAGCCCTGGAATATACACACACTCCATGGTATTTGATTATAGGTCATGTACTGTATATGCATGTATGTCTGTATGTATATATATATTATATTGTGCATTTGAATTGGTATGTGTGTGAACACAATCTCAGCCACCCTTGAATATTGCTGTATTATATTGTGCATTGAATTGGTATGTGTGTGAACTACAATCCTCAGCCATCCCTCTGAAATATCTGTTTTATTATATTGTGCTTTGAATGATTTATGTTGAACAGATAGCACCCCAGGTCTGTTTTTCCTAATGACCCTTTGTTTATTCAGCCATTTGATCCCAAATCTTACATAGAAGTCTGTTTTCTGTGAAGGGCCATTTGTTACTCCCACCCATTTACAACACCTGAGTTCACAGATGATAGGAATGACCAGCTCAGAGCACACTTTTAAATTTTGTTAGCTGAGGTCAATTGACCTCGGGTAATCGTGCATCTATATTAGTGCATGATTTGAAATTGCTAGATTTGAAGTGATAGTTTGTAAGTGATTTTGAAGAAATATGACCGAAATGGGCATAAGGGGGCCCAGGAGGAAGGCTTTTCTGTGAGTCCCTATCTTTGGGATTCCACACTCATTCATCAGCTCACTAATGCTATCTACCTTGCAGCCATCTCCTTCTACTGTACCACCCAGTCTCACCCCTGACAATTCCACCCATATCGGGCCCTCTATCCTCCCCTCCCCCATGTATACATTCACACACTGTTCTCCCTTTTTAACCACCCAAAATCACCTTTGCTTGCATAGTGCTGCACAAACGCCGCTCATACTCATCACTTAACCATCTGCTGTCGCTATTCATTCTCCTGCTTCTCGCTGCAGGTGACATTCTCCTAACCCGGGCCCCTCCTTCCTTTACTGCTCTTTCCCACTTCCTCCTCTTCCATAGAAACCTGCTAAACTGTCGCTACTCGCTATACGTCTTTCCCTGCCCCTTTTAAATGTGCCCTGTGGAATGCCCGATCTGTTGGCAACAAACTCACTGCTGTTCATGCCTTGTTTCTTTCTCATTCCTAACTGCTGGCCCTCACAGAAACCTGGCTCCAGCACTCTGACACCGCTTCCCTTGCCGCACTCCCCTATGGCGGCCTACCCTTCTCCCACACCCCCAGAACCGAGAACAGGCCGGGTGGAAGGAGTCGCATACTTCTCTCTCCAACTGCACTTACCGGGTCTTTTCCTCCCGCCCCCTCCCTCACTTCCCCTCTTTGAAGTCCACACCAATAGACTTTTGGCCATTTTCCATCAGGTCGCAGTTGTGTACAGACCCCCGGCTCACCCGCCATTTCTGGAAAATTTTCGTGCCTGGCTCCTTTTTTCCTCTCTTTGAAATGCCCACTCTCATCATGGGTGATTTCAACATCCCCATTGATGACCCATGTCTCCTTCTGCCCCTTCGTTTCTTTCCTGACTCTTCTCTTGGCCTCTTGCGTTTACTGACTCCCACCCACAAGGATGGGAAAATCTCTTGATTGGTCTTTTGTCGTCTCTCATCAATTTCTAACCTCACCAATTCTCCTTTTTTGCTCTCTTTATCATAACCTTATCTCTTTTACTATCAATTCTCAGCCTTCTTGGACACACTGCCCTTCCACCATTCAGAAATATCCGTCCATTAACACCCAGGAACCCATAGACCCCATACAGTCCTCACTGCCCCCAATTCCTCCCTCTCCGTGTCTGACCTGGCTGTCAAAATTACAACGAAACTCTCACAACCACCCCGGACATATTGGCCACTCACACACCGTACACAGAGGGCAGACGCCGGCAGCCTTGGCACAACCTCGGACTCGGTTCCTGCAACGATGCTCCAGGTGTGCTGAAACGTCTGTGGAGAAAGTCGAAGCTACTGCAGACTTTCTCCAAATACAAAATTTATGCTCAGGACTTATCACACTGCCCTTCAAGCGCCAAAAAAAAATTTTCACCTCTCTCATCTCAACCTTACACAAAAAACCAAAACGCCTTTTGACTTCCACTCCCTCTTAAGGCCTAAAGTCAGGCTCCGGTCCTGACCTCTGTGGCTGAGGACCCGGCCACTAACTTCAAAGACAAAATTGATAGTATCCGGCATAAATTCATCAAAAACCAAGCAGAACCCATCTGTCCCTCCCGCACATCCTCTAGGTGTTTCAGCTCTTGACCCCAAGACAGAAGAAAGTATCCAGGCTTTCCTGTCTGCTCGCCCCACCCCCTGCTCTAGCGACCCATTCCCTCCCACCTTCTCCAGTCTATTTCTCGCTATCCTCTCTCACCTTACTGCAATCTGTAACCTCTCCCCTCTCCACTGGGATCTTCCCATCCCCCTTTAAACAGGCTACTATAACTCCCCCACTAAAAAAACCCTCCCTGGACCATCCTGTGCTGCCAACTACTGACCCGTCTCTAACCTTCCCTTTATCTCTAAGCTCCTGGAACGCCTGGTTACTCTCGCCTAATCCGCTATCTCTTCTATACTTTTCTTCTGGATCCTTACAATCAGGTTTCCGCTCTTTACACTCCACAGAAACTGCTCTAGTTAAATCTCTAATGATCTCCACACTGCTAAATTCAGGGCAAATACTCGTTGTTGGTTCTTCTGGATCTCTCTGCAGCATTTGGGCATGTTGATCACCATCTTCTCCTCAGCATGCTCAGCACCATTGGCCTCAGGACACTGCTCTTGCTTGGTTCTCTTCTCCTCTCTGACGCTTCTTCAGTGTTTTCATTTTCAGGTTCTACTTCCCCTCCTCTCCTCTTTTCCCTAGGGGTCCCTCAGGGGTCGTTCTTGGTCCACTCCTCTTCTCAATCTATACAGCCCCATTGGCCAAACCATCAGTAGATTGGCTCCAGTACCACCTCTTTCGCTGTGACACTCAATTATACACCTCTTCCCGAGACATCACTCCCGCCCTGCTACAAAACACCGTGACTGTCTGTCCGCTGTCTCTGACATCATGTCCTCTCTCATCTCCAACTAAACCTCACCAAAACGAACTTCTTGTTTTTCCTCCATCTGTAACCAACGCATCTGCTATTTCTCTCTCAGTGTGTGGCATCACCATAACACTAGGCAGCAGCCCCATGTCTTGGGGTTATTCTAGTACTCTGATCTGACCTTCACCCCATATATCCAATCCCTTGCCGCTTCTGTCACTTGCACCTCAAGAACATCTCCAGAATCCGTCCTTTTCTCACGGTGGAAACAACTACAAACTCTCATTGTTGCTCTTATTCATTCTCGTCTTGACTACTGGGAACTCCTTGCTTATCGGTCTCCCTCTCTGCAAACTCTCCCCCCTCCAATCTGTCTGAATGCAGCAGCCAGGCTTGTCTTTCTCTCCAGCCGCTATACTGATGCCTCTACCCTGTGTCAGTCACTGCACTGGTTGCATCCAGTACAGAATACAGCATAAATAATCACTCTTTACTCATAAAGCTCTCCACAGTGCTGCACCCCCATACATCTCCTCCCTCATTCTGTCTACCACCTGCCCGCCCTCTTGCTCAGCTACGGACATCAAAATACGGACCACAATATCCGAACCTCCCATGCCCGTCTTCAAGATTTGCACGTGCTGCCACCCATTCTCTGGAACATCCTACCACGTACCCTCAGGCACAATCCCAGCCTTCGCAGTTTAAGAATGTCCTGAAAACACATTTTTCAGGCAGGCCTAACATGATCCCTAATTGATAACCCCCACCTTCTATCACACACATCTGTCACTCCCTACACTAGGGCACTCACAGGCACATATCTGTATATAGATGTACTGTCTGGGTTGCAGGTTCCCAAATTTTTATGTAAACCTCCCATATTTTTTAAAGCATGGCTGGGGGCCCTTGTAAATTTAGCACTTCTCCCCTTGTTTCCCCCAGGCACCCTCTTGATTGTAAGCTCTTGTGAGCAGGCCTCACCCTTGTGTCTCACCTGTAAGTAGCTTTACTGTGTAAAGTCTGTCTTTTGTCTGTAATTATACCCTCTACATTGTAAAGTTTCTGCGAAATATGTTGGGCTATTATAAAGATTATTTATACATAATAATTTTATATATATTACAAAACACAGTTACATGACCTATAGTCAAAAAACATGGGGTGTATGTGTGTATATACAGGCTGGTACTTGTAGTTCCACAGCAGCTGCCAAGGAACTAAATGTCCCAGCGTGCATGCCTGCACACATCGAATTAAAAAAATAAACCCTTACCAAAAAATAAGCCCCAGACCTTTTTTGGAAAGGAAAATAGTATAAGACCCTGTCTTATTGTTGGAAAAACACGGTATTACAGTTTCTCTGGGCTTCTTGCAGTTCTGCAGCTGTTTGATGACAGGAAGCTCGGTAGTTCTGCAAGTCTCCACACACAGGAACCAACTTTGTGTCAAGCTCAGGAGACCCATGGGGTATTGCGTTTTAAGGGCCGCCTTTAAAGCCATACCCTGTGGTTCTGCTGGTCAAGGTCTTAAAGGGAATGTGTCATCAGAAAGTGACCTATTGTTTAACTCATGTTTTTACATTAAACACATTTTTTTAAGAATTTATGGTTTGTTTTAAATCAGTATATTTTTTAAATAAAAATCTTAAAATCCTGCAGTTTTCACTTTGGCCACTAGGTCTAATAATTGTCTGATACTTCCTGTTCTGTAGAGAGCTTCTCAGTAGTCTCCTCATTATCAGCACAAGTAGGGTCACACTGAAAGGTGACAGCAATATGTTTAGATAACACGGGATCCACCAGTCACAATAGGAGATGTCACAGTTCACCCTCTCTGCACACTGACCACATGTTACATATACAACTCACTTCTAGGAAAGCCGCTCAATAATCCAGGGGCAGCAGGTACAGGCAGGTACAGGCATCCACACACAGCTCCTCACATACAGCGGAGGCGGCTGTACTCACCAAAAGGCTCCACTATGAAGGCGGACATGTCCCTCGCCGTCCGCACAGCACGCGTCTGACATGGGCCGGATGGGCGCCTCCTGTCACATGACCTCACTGACAGCGAGGCCTGGAGCGCAGCACACTTCCGGCAGTGACGTCACGGCGGTACACGTCATCCTGCGCTGTCATTGGCTGGAGCCGAGTAACCTAAAGCCGGACCTGAGGCTTCAGCAGCGTCAGCATGGAGCTGGGGGACCAGGAGCTCCCGGCGGCCAAGCCCGACATAGAGGTGGAGTGGAGCGCTTACCTGCAGGAGACCGGGGGAAAGCCGCAGACGGGGGGCGCTAAGCGGCACGTTTTCCGGGGGCGAAAGGGCAGTTTCCCCCGGGGCCCCCCTAAAGCGGGGAGTTAAACCGGGGCGATAAGCCGGCCCGTACCGGGGGCGACTAAGCCGGCACGGTACCGGGGGCGACTAAGCCGGCACGTTACCGGGGGCGACTAAGCCGGCACGTTACCGGGGGCGATAACCGGGGACGAACCGGGGGGACTAGCCGCACGTTAGGGCGACTAGCCGGCACTTACGGGGGGTCTGGAGGCAATAGTTTAAATTAAAGCGAACCAGTCTGAGAGCAGGAGGTGATATATAAATGCTGATAGGAGTCCTAGAAGAGACAGTGAGAGTCCTGCCTGACCCGTCTACATACAGTGATTGACAGTTTCCCTCATATCAGTGTGTGTACAGAGAAAACTGTCAGTTACTGTATGTGGGCGGCTTAGGCAGGACTATCGAACAGAGCTCGGCCTCTCTCCCTCTATCATATAACCCTATATATCACAGATCTCAGCTTCCCTCCTTACATAAACCCCTATATACCCCAGATCCAGCTTCCTCCTCTATCAAATAACCCAAATAATCACAGATCTCAGCTTCCTCCCTACATAAACCCCATAAAACCCCCAGAGCTCAGCTTTTCTCCCTACATTAACCCCTAATACACAGAGTCGGCTTCTTCCCTCATCATATAACCCTATATACCCCCAAGCTCATTCTTTCTCTATCATAAACCCCCATATATCACAGAGCTCGGTTCTCTCCCCCATATAAAACCCCTAATATCACAGACTCCGTTCTTCCCCTTATCATATCCCCTAATATCACAGCTCGCTTCTCCCCACTGTCAATAACCCCTTTTAAATCACAGATTCACCTTCCCTCCCCTTCTAAACCCCTATATATCACAGATCTCCAGCTTCCCCTCCTCTATATAAAACCCCTATAATACAGATCTCAGTTCCCCTCCTTTTAAAATAACCCAAAATATAAAAGGCCCGGGCTTTTTCCCCCTATCATATAACCCCAATATATACAGACTCGCTTCTCCCTCTATCATGTAACCCTATATATAACAGAGCTCAGCTTCTCTCCCATGTCATAAACCCTATATATCACAGAGCTCAGCTTCTCCCCCTCTACATATAACTCTATAATCCACAGAGCTCAGCTTCTCTCCCTCTATATATAACCCTATATCACAGAGCTCAGCTTCTCTCCTCTATCATATAACCCCCATATATCACAGAGCCAGCTCTCTCCCCTATCATAATAACCCTATATATCAACGATTTTCAGCTTCGCCTTCCTCTGTCATTATAACCCTATATATCACAGGGCTCAGCTTCTCTCCCTCTGTCATATAAACCCTATATTATCACAGAGCTCCGCTTCCTCTCCCACGTATATAACCCTATATACACAGAGCTCCGCTTCTCTCCACGGGTCATATAACCCTTTATCACAGAGCTCCGCTTCTCTCCCTGTCATATAACCTTATATATCAAGAGCTCAGCTTCTCCCCCATGCATATAACCCTATATATCACAGAGCTCAGCAGCTTCTCTCCCACTGTCATATAACCCTATATATCACAGAGCTCAGCAGCTTCTCTCCCACTGTCATATAACCCTATATATCACAGAGCTCAGCTTCTTTTCCCACTGTCAAAATAACCCTATATATCACAGAGCTCAGCTTCTCTCCCTGGTCATATAACCCTATATACACAGAGCTCAGCTTCTCTCCCTTGTCATATAACCCTATATATCACAGAGCTCAGCTTCTCTCCCCTCTGTGATAAAACCTATATATCACAGAGTTCCTTTCTCCCTCTTCATAAAACCCCTATATATCACAGAGTTCAGCTTCTCTCCCTCTCATATAACCCTATATATCATAGAGCTCAGCTTCTCTCCCTCTGTCATAAAACCCTATATAACACAGAGATCAGCTTCTCTCCCTCTGTCATATAACCCTATATATCACAGAGTTCAGCTTCTCTCCCACTGTCATATAACCCTATATATCACAGAGCTCAGCTTCTCTCCCACTGTCATATAACCCTATATATCACAGAGCTCAGCTTCTCTCCCACTGTCATATAACCCTATATATCACAGAGCTCAGCTTCTCTCCCATCTGTCATATAACCCTATATATCACGGGAGCTCAGTTTCTTCCCTCTGTCATATAACCCTATATATCACAGAGCTCAGCTTTCCTCCTCTGTCATATAACCCTATATATCACAGAGTTCAGCTTCTTCCCCTGTCATATAACCTAAAATATCACAGAGTTCAGCTTCTCCCTCTGTCATAAAACCCTATATATCACAGAGTTAAAGTTCTCTCCCTCTGTCATTAACCTATATATCACAGGGTTCAGCTTCTCCCCCTCTGTCATAAAACCAATATACACGAGCTCAGCTTCTCTCCCTCTGTCATATAACCCTATATATCCCAGAGCTCAGCTTCTCTCCCTCTGTCATATAAACCCTATAATAAAAGAGCTCAGCTTCTCTCCCTCTGTCATATAACCCTATATATCACAGAGCCCCAGCTTCTCTCCCCTGTCATATAACCCAAATTTTATCACAGAGCTCAGCTTCTCTCCCTCTGTATATAACCCTATATATCACAGAGCTCAGCTTCTCCCCCTCTGTCATTAACCCTATATATCACCAGAGCTCAGCTTCTCTCCCTGTCATATAAACCCTATATATCCCAGAGCTCAGCTTCTCCCCTCTCTCATATAACCCTATATATCACAGAGCTCAGCTTCTCTCCCTCTGTCATATAACCCTATATATCACAGAGCTCAGCTTCTCTCCCTCTGTGATATAACCATATATATCACAGAGCTCAGCTTCTCCCCCTCGTCATAGAACCCTATAATCACAGAGCTCAGCTTCTCTCCCTCTGTCATAGAAACCCTATATATCCACAGAGCTCAGCTTCTCTCCCCTGTCATAGAACCCTAAAATATCCAGAGCTCCAGCTTCTCTCCCACTGTCATATAACCCTATATATCACAGAGCTCAGCAGCTTCTCTCCCACTGTCATATAACCCTATATATCACAGAGCTCAGCAGCTTCTCTCCCACTGTCATATAACCTATACATCACAGAGCTCAGCTTCTCTCCCTCTGTCATATAACCCTATATATCACAGAGCTCAGCTTCTCTCCCTCTGTCATATAACCCTATATATCACAGAGCTCAGCTTCTCTCCCTATGTCATATAACCATATATAACACATAGCTCAGCTTCTCTCCCTCTTTATGATTACCCTATATATCACAGAGCTCAGCTTCTCTCCCTTGTAAAATAACCCTATATATCACAGAGCTCAGCTTCTCTCCCTTTTTTCATAAAACCCCTATATATCACAGAGCTCAGCTTCTCTCCCTCTGTCATATAACCCTATATATCAGAGCTCAGCTTCTCTCCCTTTATCATATCCTACTCCTAGACGGGCAGCATAACCCACCTAACAGGTTGTTTTAAGAAGACCCACACCATCCAGACTTTGATGGCATAACCCATCAATAGGCCATTAAAAGGGTTGTCTCGCCACGCTGTTTCAGAGCCACAAACCGTTTTAGATGCATGCATTGTCTCTTCCTGGTCAGGCTGTGGGTAGTTCTATATTAGCATACCTGCACCATATTCACAGCTGTGTGCCAACCTGTGGTGATATCAGATAAGACCGGGCAGAGAGATAATTGGAGAGCAGGTTGGTAACTAGAGAAATCTGTGTGTATCCAGAGCCGATAAAATCGTGTTCATCTCCTTAATGAAGCAAAATAAACAAAACAATCTATTTGAAAAAAGTCATCATTTACTGTTCCCTACATGTTAAAAACCTAAACTTTGTAGTCAATCAACCCCTTTAAAGTCTGTGGTGGAAACACCCCTTTAAAGGGGATTTGCCAGGACACAAGTTTCTTACCTTCCTTATCAGCACTGGGAGAATGGCAACAAATCACGCTGAGTCATGAAGGCTGCAGTGCTGAGAAGGAGGGGGTGAGTGAGGAATAAGGGAGCGTCTCAAAACGTAACTGAAATAGTACAACAGTGGATTCTCAATACAGCAAGACACAGCCTCATAGACTGCACTTTTTCCCCAGTCCCTTAAAAGCTCATTCATTTTGCCTGTCATCAGATAAGAAGTGTTTCACGCAAGCGCGGCCTGTCGGCTCCTCTGGTCGTGTCTAGTGGAGGCTTTGAGATAACTAAGAGGGACTGAGAAATGCTGTAGCTCTCAGAGGCTTCACTTTTTGTAATCACATATATCTAGAAAAGTGATTAACCCTTTAAGGTCTAAGCCTGTTTTGGCGTTAAGGACCAAGCCCTTTTTTTCAAATCTGACATGTGCCACTTATCTTTTGAATAACTTTTCAACACTTTTACCTATCCATGTGATTTCAGAGATTGTTTTCTCGTGACACATTGTGTTTTAAATTTAGCAATTAATTTGGTCGATAAAATCCTTGTTTAGGTGTAAAAAATATCGAAATTTGTGAAAATTTTGGAAAAATTTGCCATTTTCAAACTTTAAAAATTTCCACGTGCAAGACAGATAATCACACTCAACAAAATAGTAAATCATTAACATCTACCATATGTCTACTGTAGGTTGGCATGATTTTGTAAACATCCTATTATTTTTTAAGACATTTGGGGCTTTGAAATTTAGTAGCAAATTTTAACATTTTCAGGAAAATTTGCAGAACAGTTTTTTTTGGAACCAGGCCACTTCTGATGGGTTTTGAGGCTTGTATGTTAGAAATCCCCATAAATGACTCCATTTCAGAAAACTACACCCCTTAACATAGTCAAAACAGCATTAGGAAGTTTATTAACCCTTTCTGGGTATTTCGCAGAAATTAATGAAAAGCGAAGGTGAAATTTCAAAAATGAAAACTTTTTTGCAGATTTCCGATTTTTGTTCATTATTCATTGGAACCCCGTAGATTTTACCAAGAAATCGCAACTCAATAATGATTCTCCTTATTATGCAGTTTTTAGAAATACCCCACTTGTGGCCCATATGCCCCTTTTTTAATTTCCACAGGCCTCAGAATTGAAGGAGCACCTTCTTTTTTTAAATATATTTTTCAGGCTTATTGGGGTAGTGATGGGCAGTGACAGATGTGGAACAGAAGTTACAAACTCTTTTTAACTGATCAGACAGCTATAACAATATGAGTGAGGGAACAGGACTTGGCAATGAAGGGGTTCATTTTTGTGTGTTTTTCACTGTATGAGCCAGTGATGAAACACTGGGAGAAAATTGCTGGAACCCTTTAAAAATGGCAAACTGTCTGATCAGACAGCTCACAAATTGATCACAGGGGCAGTGAAGTGATTAGGCAGTGGAGGGGTTAATAAAGATTTCAGGCTGTGACAGCCCCGATCGCAGCACAGGGCAAATAGGACCCAGCCCCAGACATACCATCTCCTCACCTCTCACACAGAGCAGAGCCCAGGACATGGATCAGCTGTAAACTCTGTGTTAGCAGACTGACTGACCAATCTCAGCATCACAGGACTTCAATGATTGATCACCTGCTGTGTTTAACTGAGCTAATTAGCTGCCAGAAACAGCAATTAGCATAGAGCTTTCATCTTATCTCTGCACAGGGAGACAGAAAGCTTTCATGACCTTCAGGGAATGTCAGGGTGCATTAATAGGCAGTGAATCATGACGTTCAGGAACGTCAGGGTGCCTTAATGGGTTAAATACCCATTTTGGAGGTTCCCACGTCAACATTACATCGTGGCAAAACCCCTTTAAGATTATACCCTTTACTGCTGCTGTAATGCACTGTAAAATTTCTGCATTGTGAATCGCCTATAAAAAAAAAAAATCTGCAGCAAATCCGCCCCTTGTGTACATAGCTTAAAAGTTACATTTTATTTAAGAAACTTAGGCCACCGTTGACTTGGAAGAGTAGCATCAATTCAGGTAAAATGTCACTACTTCAGTGAATTCTGTGGCTTTCCAGATGCCTCACTATCGCACATCCTCCCAAAATGAATAAAAAGAACACAATTCAACTCCTGTTAAACTTGTGGCTTGTGTAACAGTTAGTGCAGCTTATGAGAACAATGGGGCACATATATCCATAGTGTCTAACTCTTAGTGTAAAGTTAGACCGGACAGTCTTACAACGCGCCACATTTATCATAGTGTTGATAAATCTGGTGCAGTTTAGAATGGTCTAACTTTATACAACCTATATGATGGCTTACTTTTACGCCAGAAAGCGCGCCAAAACTCTGGTGCATTTTTGCCGCATTTAAGCCATGGCCCTTTTCCCACAAAGCCACCCCCTTTTACGAGGCCACGTCCCCTTTGTTGGCCGAGACGCAGAAGCGTCTAAAACACAAATGTGGCGAAAAGCTTGTAAGACATTATGTTTGGGGCAAGTTGTGCCAGAATTCTGGCGCAACTGCCTTGATAAACCTGCCCCAATGTGCTCAGGACATATCGTTGGGCTCCACCGCAAACAACTTCTAGATGTCCAACCGGAAAAAGGGTCCGGCACATCCATTACATAAAAAGTATATTCCAGCTCTATCAATAGTCTTGATAAAAATAGCATCATAACATGGAAACAAAAAAGTTAAATCCACACTGCGCTGATGCGTTTCAGACTCGAAGAGCCCTTACAGCATCAATGAGTTAAGAATCTCCGAGCCTGAAATGCGTAAGCGTCAGTGTGTCATCACTGGTCCCCGTTTTGATATGAAAATCATAAATGAGACTATCTCCCGCTGTATCTGTGGAAAGAAAAATACAGAAAGTACTGTCTAACTCTTGTCTTACAATGCACCGCGTTAGTCATAGTGCTGATAAATCTGCCGCATGTTAGAATTGTCTCCTCTACATTCATATCTTTTATAAGCTGGCTTACTTTATGCCACTAACTGCGGCAAAATGTTGGCGCACGGTGTTGCACGCCAAGTCACGCCCCTTTAACAAAGCCATGCCCCTTTCATTACACAAGGCACAGAAGTGTCTAAAACACATAGTAAATGGACATCCCCTTTGAAGAGGTTTTACCACAAAGTAAAATTGACGTGGGAAGCTTGCAAATTAAATAACAAACGTTTTTATCATTCTTAAAAATTCTCTACCATTTTTGTTTTAGCTGCTCTCTTAGTGATTCATAGTGTACAGCTCATCTCCAGGGGATACGACCAGTGATGAGAGCTCCTCAGTCCTGGCTGCATATGCTCAGACTTAAAGTGCCTTGCGAAAGTATTCGGTCCACTTGAACTTTTCTACCTTTTGCCACATTTCAGGCTTCAAACATAAAGATATAAAAAAAAATTTTTTTTTTTTTTTTGTGAAGAACCAACAAGTGGGACACAATTGTGAAGTGGAATGAAATTTATTGGTTATTTTAAACTTTTGTAAAAAAAAAAAAAATTAAAAGTGGGGCGTGCAATATTATTCTGCCCCTTTAATTTCAGTGCAGCAAACTCGCTCCAGAAGTTCAGAGAGGATTTCTGAATGATCCAATGTTGTCCTAAATGACTGATGATGATAAATATAATCCACCTGTGTGTAATCAAGTCTCCGCATAAATGCACCTGCTCTGTTTTTATCTCAGGGTTCTGTTTAAAGCACAGAGAGCATCATGAAGACCAAGGAACACACCAGGCAGGTCCGTGATACTGTTGTGGAGAAGTTTAAAGCCAGATTTGGATACAAAAATATCTCCCAAACTTTAAACACCCCAAAGGAGCACTGTGCAAGCGATCATATTGAAATGGAAGGAGTATCAACCACTGCAAATCTACCAAACCCGGCCGTCCCTCTAAATTTTCCCATCTCAAACAAGGAGAAGACTGATCAGAGATGCAGCAAGAGGCCCATGATCACTCTGGATGAACTGAAGAGATCTACAGGTGAGGGGAGAGTCTGTCCATAGGACAACAATCAGCCGTACACTGCACAAATCTGGCCTTTATGGAAGAGAGGCAAGAAGAAGCCATTTCTCAAAGATATCCATAAAAAGTCTCGTTTAAAGTTTGCCAAAAGGGCCGCCTGGAGACACCAAACATTTTGGAAAAGGGTGCTCTGCTCAGATGAAACCAAAAATCCAACTTTTTTGGCCTCAATGCAAAACGATATGTTTGTCGTAAAAGTAAAAACAGCTCATCCCCCTGAACACACCATCCCCACTGTCACACATGGTGGGGCAGCATCATGGTTTGGGCTTTTCTTCAGCAGGGATAGGACGAGGTTAAAATTGATGGGAAGATGGATGGGGCCAAATACAGGGCCATTCTGGAAGAAAAACCCGTTGGAGTCTGCAAAAGACCTGAGACTGGGACGGAGAGTATCTTCCAACAAGACCATGATCCCAAACATAAAGCAAAATCTACAATGGAAGGTTCACAAATAAACCCTCTCCAGGGGTTAGAATGGCCAAGTCACATCCAGACCTGAATCCAATCGAGAATCTGTGGAAAGAGCTGAAAACTGCTGTTCACAAACACTCTCCATCCAACCTCACTGAGCTCCAGCCTGTTCACAAAAAGCTCTCCATCCAACCTCACTGAGCTCCAGCTGTTTTACAAACGCCTCCATCCAACCTCACTGAGCGCCAGCGAAGAATTTGGGCAAGAATTTCAATCCTCTCCGATGTGCAAAACTGATAGAGCAACCCCAAGCGACTTGCAGCTGAAAATCGCACAAAAGGTGGCGCACAAACTATTAACTTAAGGGGGCAGAAAAAAATTTCCGCCCACTTTCATTTTTTTTTTTTTACAAAAGTTTAAAATATCCAATTTCGTTCCATTTCACATTGTGTCCCACTGTTGTTGTTTCTTCAAAAAAATGAAAATTTTATATCTTTAGTTTGAACCCGAAATGGGGGCAAAAGGTTGAAAAGTTCGGGGGGGGCCGAATATTTTCGAAAGGGCACTGAAAACCTCGCCTCTTGGGCAGCTACTGTCAGTCTATTTCCTGTTTTAGTAACACACAAAACTCGCTGCTGAGGATTGTTCAACCCCCAGGTGTGGTCTTCTACTCCTGTCACTGTACTCCTTAGAAATTGTCAAACGGCAAAAAAAACAATAAACCCCAAAAAGGTTTTTGGCTTTGAAAAAAAAAAAAATCCCTTGAGTTCATGCAGGGTTTTTAACCTAGGACCTTTATCTAAAAGGGAGAGGGGCTAAACCCCTCAGCTACCCTTTAAGCTGCTCACACCATTATATAAGTAGACCTTGAGTCACACACTTAGGAAAGGGATGGGGTTTTTCAATCCCGCTGGGCACAGATATGCAGTTCAAACAAATCATACACAACCCTTTTGAACACACTGTAAACTGAAGCAGGACAAACCAGACATGACATGCCTTTGCGGTAAAACCCCTTTAAGCTTCTACTAATGTCAGCTCATCCCCCCCCCCACTGCTACCTGTAATTCCAAACCAGCCTTTCCTCCAAGCTTTCACCTTGGCAATTTTGCCGGGAGACATGTTGTATCCTTCCTTGGTGGTGTTAACCCCCCCTCCCCCCCCCCCCCTCCCCCTTTTCCCCCCCCACTACTTGTTTGGAAAAACAATATCCAGTTGATCATTTGGGTTCTGTCTCGATACTTTGGGGACACACATGAAAACGTCTAGTCCCAAAAATTTACTTTTTTCCCCCTACAACAATAAAAGGGGCCCCCCTTTTTTTTTCCCGGAACTATATGAAATAACGGGCCCCCTTTCTATGGGAAACAATGTAATTTTTTGACCAGACCGTTTCATACATGAGGGCCTTTTGGGCTAATTATAAAAAAATTCAAAGGGAAGACTAGCTTTATGCCCAAAACAACCACCCGGCCCACTTCTTTTTTTTAAAACATATAAGAAAAACCGAGCCCTGGTTGCTATGGGCAAAAATGGCAGGCTTTTTATTAGACCATTTTGATAAATGAGCCATTTTTTAAAGTTCTTCAAAAAATAACCACTCCCCCCCCCCCCCCCCCCCCTTTCACTACTTTGGACATACATTTTTTTAAAAACTTATCCACCCAACAAATAAAAAGAGCAGCTTGTTGGAAAATAATACAAAACTGTACCTCACAATCCAGGTCGTCCTCGGGGAGGAGGGGTTCCTCTTTTAGCACAATGAATCTTTCCCCCCCTCTGACATGAAGTTCCTATATAGGTGTTTTATGGGGAACGGTTCTCCCTGGAAAATAATCCCACCAAGAGCAATATTCCTGTACATGAATCACTTTTAAATGGGCGTTGAGTATTTCTGGCTAAGACCTCTTTGAAGATGCTCCATGGGGTTGACCCAGTCCCCATGAGAAATTTATCAAAATCACCAATTTCTCCCATTTTGGGTTTTAATGATGTAGATCTGGGGCCCCCGGTCCTGTTTATAAGAGCAGTGGATAAAACCTTCCCTGTAGATCCATCATCGTATTGTTAGCAGATAAACCCACTGGTCTCCTCATCCACAATACAATTTATGTGCATAGTGACTGAAATCCGTATGACGTCTCAACCTTACAACCCAGTTTCTCTAAATTTTCCCTAGTGGATGTATAAAAGCATCTCCAGAAAACTTCCCAAATCATTGATTTCTTTAAACAGTAGCAAAGTTAAAACTTTTTCCAAAACATTTCGTCTGATTTTGCCTTTTTCCGAGTTCAGGGGTGTTTTTTTTTCACGCAAGCTTTTCCCCGGGTTTTCTATCCCTCCCTGCCCAACAACTCAGCAGATGCGGGATGTGATACTTTCCTGCTCTGTTCCTTATCTTGAAAAGGGAGATTGTTTACATTGCTTGTTGACAAGTTTTAAAGGGGTTGTCTCCCTACAAAGATTAGGTTTTAACATGTGGGAAAAGGTAAATGAAGACTTTTTCCAAGTATATTGCTTTGTAGAGGAGATATTATCTGCTCTGAGTGCACTCAGGTTTCTCTGGGTTACCGACCTGCTTTCTCTGCTGTTTGTCTTATCTCAGAGCAGGGATTGATGTCACTACAGGTCGGCACGAAGGACTGCTGGCAGCTTGAGAATAGAGTGTGTTCTCTCTAACAAAGGAGAATAATTACTTCTGTTTATTATGAGCTCTGCTGTATAGATAACCTATCCTACTCTCATGTCAGAACAAATGGAAGTGCTGTGAATACAGAGCTGAAATGCTATAGAACCACCCACAGCCTGACCAGGGAGGGACAGGATGCATGAATCTGAAGCTGCTTTTGGCTATGTGAAACAACATGGTAAGACAACCCTTTTAACCCTTTACAGATATGTAGTCTTCTACACTATTTACAAACCTCCAGCACTGATATCGCTCTGAGGATCAGCTAGGGAGAGCAGAGCTGATAGACCAATCACTGCTGTAGACCCGGCGACCGCCTAAACTGGAAGTGTGAGCCTGAAGCTGGCTGTGGCTCTGTGAAACCTCACGGTGAGACAACCTCTTTAGGACGTGATGTCCTTAGTTGTTTTACTGGTAGATTCCAGGATTCTTCCCTCCCCTTCTCTGGAATCGTTCTGTAAGGTCTCATCTCATTGAGCCCTTTAGGCTATGTTCACACGGTGTAATTGCGGAGCGTACAGTACGCCCTGCAATTACGCCAGATGTTTGGGAATCGAGCTGATCGGCGCATACTCCCGCGACGCGGGGTCCATAGTAAGTGCCACGAATAAGTGACATGTCACTTATCTCCCCAGGCGTACAATATTATCATATTGTATGCCCACGGAGAGGAGGCTTAATCCATAGTTCTCTATGACAACTATGGATTACCGTAATTTCGACACGCATCTCACTCTTATTAGAGCACAAATATAACGCGAAACGCACGGCAAAATTACCTCGTGTGAATGTAGCCTAACTGAACATCTAATCTGTGATGCGTGGTCATCTCCTGTTTTGGATCTCCTTTCATTTATTCTTGGGGTATGTTCACATGGCGTGTTGGATCCAATTTGAGATCCCTTTTATAGATGCGCGTTCGGATCTGCGTTTCGGACCCTAAACGGACGCAAACGCACATCTAACAATGTGCAGTGTGATTTACATTGCTTTCAATGTGAAACACGCATCGGTGTTCAGAAGAGTGGTCGCCAATGTGTGCGTCTTTCAGATCCATTCAAAGAATTGACACGTCAATTCTTGATCCGAAAAACACAGCAGACGCCCTGTTTAAAAGTGTAGGGTACATGCCTGCTGCAGCAACAACACATTTTGGATCTGGTTGACGCAGCGCTTTTGGATGTGATTTTTCGGATCCAAAACTGATCCAAAATGCACATACCTTACTCCCCCCGGTGTGTGGGGGGGAATAAGAACAACTCATTCGTTTGCCTTTTAGCTAAAGCTTTTCTCTTTCCAACCTAATAAAACGGGCGGGCTGACCTTTTTTTTGGAAATAGTTTATCCTTACGAATGTAAGTTTGGGCCAAACTTTCCCGGGGACCCCATCCAGTTGTACTCTCCCTTCTGATCTGACATTGGGCATCAAGAAAAACATGGAAGGCGGCTACCTCCACAGTCGAAGTGACTCCCGTTTGTTATTGTCCTTGCTTATACATGCGTGTATAGAATGGGAGATACAGCGGCTAAAATAAGGGTGTGCCAGGGCGGGCGGGGGGAGTTGATGCCAGTTTTAAAAAGGGGGTTTCTGATTCTGTCTCTTCCTCCTGCAGTGGGCACCGCGCTGTCAAGCTATGGCTGGTTTATCCTCTTGGGCTGTATACTGCTGTATCTTGTGAAACAGAGGTTCTCCGACAACATCAGCTCTTTGTTGACATCTGCACCCAGATCCACAGAAGGTAATTATTGCCATCTTCTATGTGTGTTTTGTTGTCTTCTTAGGCTATGTCCACACTGCACAGGATTACGATCGTATCTCCGGCGCTTTTCGTTTTTTAAAAGCGCCGGAGATACGATCGTCAGTGTGGTGCCCCTGGACGGGAAAGAAAAACGAGTTGTGTCTACCAGCTCGTCTTTTCTCTGCCGTCTTTGGGCAGCGGCGTATTATACAACTGTTGTATAAACCCGGTGCTTCTCGTCTTCTTGACGTCTTCCCATACAATGCTATTGTATGGGGAGCGTCGGAAAACGAGAGCGGCCGCGGCTTTTGCACAAAACGTGACAAAGCCGCGGTCCTGCATCAGAGAGAGAATGGCCGCTTTAAGGGCTGTTTTTTCTCTGATGCAGTGTAGACATAGCCATAGATTTGACCTGTAATACATAGACAACATTGTGACAATATAGCCGTCATAGATGAGCAGGGATGTTACTATATGACTTCTCTATAATGTCATGGGCTTCGTAGAAGATGCACATATAGGGCTTGTTCTTTTCAAGACGGAGCCGAGCTGCGCTATTGAAACACGCAGCGGCGATCTCTCATGTGAACGCTGCTTTGTGTTCAGCATATATAAAAATATGTACCTCCTCGGCACTCCCGGTCCTAGGAGGGTGCACAGCAAAAAAAAAATTGTACGTAGAGAGAAAAATGGGTTGCACTCCAATCATAGAATTTTTTTTAATTTTTATTTTCTGCAAAAGCTTTTATAGTTCCAAAAATGACAAATATAAAAGCCGACTTCAATTCATGTGTCGGCACGACTTCCCTTTTGCGGACACATGTAACGGTCCGTTAAAGATAGATCTTAGGAAAATGAATGATATTTAAAAGAATGGATTCTATTGAAAAAGATCTAAATCGGATCGAAACGTCTACTTCTAGAATCAATGTTATAATATGTATGGATCGATATAATTGAAGTCGGCTTTTATATTTGTCATTTTTGGAACTATTAAAGCTTTTGCAGAAAATACAAATTTAAAAATTAAAAAAATTCTATGATTGGAGTGTAAACCCTTTGTGTTCAGCATAGACAGCAGTGAGAATCTCACTGCTAATTGTTAGATCCGTCTTGGGGAACGACAAAGTGGACCCCAAGACGGATCCCTAAAGCGCTTATAACACGGAGTGTAACCTCCGTGTGAACAAGCCCTATTGTGGGAGTACTCAACCCTGGAGAGGATGTAGGTTTTGGGCCTCATTCACAATGCATACAATATTGCGTTGCCCCTCCCTCCCCCAAATTCTCAAACACCCCCTCCTCCCGCTCTTTTGTGTCATCGTGTTCATGACTTGAAAAGTTGTTATAAATTTCTATAGTCTGTGTCATCTTTATCCAAGCATATTATTTATTCGTCATTTGATGTCATGAGGTATGTTCCACCTCTCAATTGTATTAATGTCATATGATGTTTTCTTCTTAAATATCCTTTTCAATAAAAATTACAGTTTAAAAAAAAATAAAATAAAAAAAAACTTTTTAACCCCCTTATCAGTTTTTTGAAGTTTTTAAATTCAGGGAATCATTTATGGGAGTATGCAGCGGGCTCACCCGGCTGTTAATTACAGATAACACTCGTTTTTGGGACATTGAGGTTGGGGAAATTTCAATGCCCCCAGCTTTTAAACCCAATTAAAATTTTGGTGAAAAATGAAACCCGGGGTCATCTGAATAAATTGAACAAGGGTCCCAATGGTTCTTTAGGGCCCCATGAAAAACTTTGGGGGCCGGGGTGCAAACCCAAAGTTTTTTTATGGGGGCGGGGGCCCAAAAGTTTTGGGTTACCCCGGGAAT
The DNA here is from genome assembly GCA_025379985.1 of Phyllomedusa bahiana. Classification (NCBI taxonomy): domain Eukaryota; kingdom Metazoa; phylum Chordata; class Amphibia; order Anura; family Hylidae; genus Phyllomedusa; species Phyllomedusa bahiana. The sequence continues at coordinate 76,798 of JAODAL010008316.1, read as the reverse complement.
CTCATGGGCAGGAAAATTTAAAGTGACCTGTAACTTATATGGAACAATGAACACCATAAAATGACACCCCCACCACCCTCCCCTTACCCGTTATTGTGGGTTCTTTGATTTCTCCCTTTTACACCCTGCAAAGAATTTGTCATGATTGCATTATATTCTAACTTTTACACTATATTTTTTTAGCATCTTCCCTTGGAAAAAGTACGGGCCCTTTTTTGTATCTACGAAGATAAAAAAAATTTAAAAAAATTTTACAGGTTTGGACAAAAGGAGAAATCAGGGGCCCAATGTAAAAAAAAAATTGCTGTGACGGGAAGGGGTTAATAAAATTTGCGTTCATTGGGACAACCCCTTGGGGCCTTCTACACGACAAGCTTTTCGAGTAAAAAATTTTCACAAAAAATTTTTTGGATTTTTAAAAACTAAAAAAAACACCTAAAAAACCACCCCCCATGCCCTCAATTGAAAACACTCGTTTAACTCCACACAACTTAGATTTCAAAACTGCTGTGTTTTCCAAAAACTTAGAACATGTTCAATAAGGCTGTGTTCACACGGCTTAACTGCGGGGCTTTTTTTTTCGCCCCCCAAATTACCCCGGGTGGGGCCGGGGGGGGAGCAGGGGGCCGGACTTCCCCGGCCCCATAGAAAAATCAGGGCTGCGGCGCGTATACACCGCTAGAAAAAGTGACATGTCAATTATCTCCCGCCCGGCAGATTCCCCGAGAAAGGGAATGAGACCAACCCAAATATTCCTCTGAGAATTTGGGGAATTCCCGTAATAAATTTGGTCCGTTTTGGGCCCGAAATTGGCGCACCCCGGCGCTTTAACTACGGACCGAAATAGGGCCCCAAATTTTAAGCCGGTGAACATACCCTAATCTGCCTTTAATTTCACTCAAAAAGGGTTGGAAGTTGATGAAGTAAAAAAATGACCAAAATTTTTGGGGGGGTACTTTGGCAGGGGATCTGCACCAAAAACTAAAATATTTCCCCAAAAGGAATGCAAAAACAATTAAAAAAAACCAAAATTGGGAAAACCCGCTTTAAAAATTTAAAACCCAAAAAAAGAAAAAAAACCAAAAAACCCTTTGGGTAAAATACTGTTCAAGTACTTATTGGAGGACGTGGTTTTAGGATTCGGAGTCTTAAGAGTCCTTTGTGTGGACGCAGCCTTAGAATCCTCCATCTCCATTGAGGTCTCATGCATGGTAGTTCTAGCTGGGAAATGAGGGCCCTTTTTCACGGGGGTTTCCACCTGAAATCAGCCACATTTAGAGAATATCTCAATAGGCTGGATAATATCAAACATTTACAGAAGGGGATATATTTTAAAAGAAACACATTTAAAAAATCAAGTCTATATGTGGCCCTCGGTCCACCCTTCAGTATTTTGCTGAGGGGCTGAGTCCTACCCAGGTGTAGATTTTGGGCCAATTTGAAAGGGCCCTTAACACGGCTTATTTTTGCCGCGGATTGGGGGCCGTACTGCGCCCGGTTTTTGCGTTTTCAGTACGGGCCAATCCGGGGCCCAGCAATTAGGGTTAACCCCCAATGCTTCAAAAGAGAACAGGGGGAAATCCGTGCCCCCCCGCTCGGCAAAATCCCCCCGGGGGGGAAAAGTGACATGCACATTTTTTTACATCGCGGACGCGCCGTAAACAATGCTTTGGGGCTAGGGGGCCCGGGGAAAGCGGCCCCCCCCGCCCCCCCCCGGGCCCGCCCCCGCCCCGCCCCTTATTCACGGGGGGTTTTTTTGCGCTCAATAGGCCCACAAAAATTCCGGGGGGAAAAATAAAACCGGTAACACGGCCTAACAGTTAACAAGTGCTGGCAATATGTTTGGTTTTTTTTTTTTTTTTTTTTGTGTTTTATTTTTAATCTTTAAAGGGACCTCGTACCCCCCAATTAGGCGATTGGGGGTCCCCCAGATTTAAAAACCCATGTGTAGATGTAGGGTTAAAAAAACCTGACTTAATTATAAAAATACTAAAAACCTCTCATTGAGAGACCATGGTTAATAGCAGGGGCGTTGTTTTGGGTCCCCAAAAATCCCGGGGGTCGGGCCCCTTTTTGGTTTTTTTTTGGGTAGGGCTGGGTTCACACACAATTTTTTTGCGCCTCTTTTTGAACTCGGGGTTTTTTTTTCAGAGAAAAAAATTTTGTTCCTGAAAATAAAATTTTTCCCGCACATCCACACAGATCCCCTTTAAACCCTCAGCAGTCCTTTTACAGTAAAAAAAACACCAATGACAAATTTACTTTTTTCCCGAACTTTCATTCTTCATTGACAATACCCCTTAAACCCGTCTCCCAAAACATCCCCCTACCCCATTTTAGCAAATCTACCCGACAAGTGATTGTTTTCTTAAAAACCCCCCTACAAAAAACCCAAAACCCCCCAAAATATTACTTTCTTAAGGTCAAATAATCCCGCCGACCCTTTACTGAACGAACCCCCCCAAAAAAAACTATCCACTGCACACAGGCCCTAGAGACATACACTCAAAGGGCCCCTTTATTAGGTACAACCCTGTAGTAAAAGGGTTTTGGGCCCCCTTTTGCCCTTTAGAACTGCCCCAATTCTTCGGGCATAATTCAAAAAAGGTGTTGCAAGATGCTCAATTGGGGACCAAAATGGCCCCCAAAAAGTGCCAAGAAAAAAATTCCCCCCACCCTGACACCACCACCCCAGCCTGAAAAAACCCTTTTATACAAAACCCGGGTGGAGCCTGCTTTCATGTTGTTGACGCCAAATTTTTGAAACCCTTTCCATCCGAATTTTCGCAGCAAAATCGAACTCATCAGACCAGGCAACGTTTTTCCAATCCCTTTTACTGTCCCCAAATTTTATGAGCTTGGGCAAAAATTTGGGGCCTCAAAATTTTTGTTCTTAGTGAAAAGGGTGGCACCCCGGGGTGGTCTTCTGTGCTGTAGCCCTCTGCCTCAAAGTTCGGCGTACTTTTGCGTTCAGAGATGCTCTTCTGCCTACCTTGGTTGTAACGGGTGGCTATTTGAGTCACTGTTTCCTTTCTATCAGCTCGAACCAGTATGCCATTCTCCTTTGACCTCTGGGATCAACAAGGCCCTTTTCCCCCCACGGGCTGGCCCCCACTGGATGTTTTTTCTTTTTCGGACCATTCTCTGTAAAAACCCCCAAAATGGTTGTGCCCGGGAAAAACCCAGGATTTAGCGTTTCTGAAAAACTCAGACCCGCCCTTTTTGGCAACCCAAAAACCATGCCACGTTCAAAAACACTCAAAACACCTTTCTTCCCCCTACTATGCTCGGGTTTTAAAATGCAGGAGATTGTCTTGAACCCCTGTCTACCATGGGCCCCAAAAGCACGAGTTGCCGCCCTTTGATTGGGTGTTTTGAAATGAAAATGTTAAGAGCAGTTGGGCAGGTTGGAACCATAAAAAGTTTGGCCCCGGGGAGGGGTTATTACCGCCCCTAAAGGGAAACCGATGTGGGAGTACTAGTTGTATGTAAATCTTTGGGAGAAATTATTAAATGAATTTCACTGCAGTTACTTTAGTAACTCACCCGGGACGTTTTTCTATCAGCGTCGTTCACTTTCCCTTTTCTTCTCCCCGGTTCACCCCCTTCATGCTGATTGCTCCCGGGCCCCCGACTCGTCCCCGGGGATTTGGGGCACAAAAATCTTTTGAATCCTCACATTTTCCCAATCCTTTTATTTAGGTATAGATCCCCCCATTTGGTATATAGGGGGAAATGAAGCAAAAATAAAAAAATAAAGGGCCCAAAAGGCAGGTATTTTAGGGGGCCCCAGGCAGGTATAAAAGGGGGCCCCAGGCAGGGATATAGGGGCCCCCAGGAGGTTTTTGGGGGCCCAAAAGGCCCGTATTTTGGGCCCCCAGGCAGGTTTTCATAGGGGCACTGAGGCAGTATATGGAGCCACAGGGGAGTATATGGGGGGATGAGGCGGTATATAGGGGGATTTTTTTTAGGCAGTATATGGGGGGCCCCGGGCAGGGATATGGGGGGGCCCCGGGCAGGCGTAAGGGGGGCCCCGGGGAGGGATATGGGGGCCACAAGGGAGGCATTATAGGGGGACGGGAGGGATATAGGGGCACTGAGGCAGGGAAAAAGCGTTTTAAAAAAAACAACATTCATATTCACCTTAAAATCCCCCGGCGGGGCGCGTTCCCCCCGGGAGCTTTCCCCGGGGGCAAAGGGGCCCTTTACGCGCTGTGCGCCCGAGGGGAGGCAGCTTTTTGATGACATCACATCAACGCGGGCGCTGCCAGCTGAGGCGGGATTTGGGGGCCCGGGGGGGTTTTCCCCCAGCGCTGTGAGACCCGGCGGCCCCCCTGTGTTTTGGGCCTGCGGGGCCCACACTGTTGCGGGGCAGGGGGCGCTCGCTGGCTCCGCAGAAGCCCTCAGCGAATTTTGCGTCCGCGGGGGCGCCAAAGCAGCTGAAGGGCCAGTCGGGGCTCCAAGCCCCGGCAGCGGCCTGGAGCCCAGGAGACTCGGGGCACAGGGGTTTTTTCGGGGCCCCGACCCCCCAATAAAACAGCCAGCACCCCCCCGGGTTTAATTACCAATTAGGCACCAAAAATATACCAAACCCCCCCCCCAAATATCCATATAAAAATCTCCACACTACAACAATCACAAAATAAGAAAAAGTTCTTTCTCATGATACCATGTTTTTGTTGATATCTTGATGGTATATCAATAACCTTGTTGCAGCGGAGAATAGCAGTTTAAGCAAGATAGTAATCCAAAAATTTAATTCCAACAAAGGGGTTTAATGCCAAAAATCCTTTTTTACGCCCCCCTATACGGTGGAGGTACCGCCCTAAAAAGAGCGCCCCCGCCCTAGTAGGCTCACCCTATTAGTCCCTTACGTTTAGAGACGGCTAATTTTCACAACGCGTTTCCTCATAGACGGACGGCTCATCAAGGGATTAATAAGGTATATTTAAGTACAAAAAATTTAAATATCTCCAAAGTGTGCATTAAAAAGCATCATAGATAATCTATACTATAAACCTAAAGCAGGGTCTAAAACAGATCCCTCTGGTAGGGTCAGACGTAGACCTGTTCAGAGATTTGGATGGGAGATTGTTAGGTATGGTCTGTATGCATAAAAAAAAATCTCTGTACCTTTTCCCTTTTTGCATCTGTATTGTTGGAAGGATATTTGAACTTCTACTGTAAATTTAAAAGAAAAAAAAAAAATCAATCTTCCTTTCTACTGCTCTGTTCCACGTTGCATCCCAAAAGGTGTTCGAAGTGGACAGCCCCCCCCCCCCCCCCAAAAAAAAAAAATAATAATAATAATAATCACCTTGATAGCTTAACAACTGTACCTCTTATTTATTGGGCTAACGCCTCCAATCTTTTCTAACTTGCTGAAGCCAGAAGTTGATGTGCTGACACTTTGTACCAAATGTTACATAAGGTCAGAATCCCTGTAAGGGTATGTTCACACGGCGTAATTGCGTCGCGTACAGTACACGCCGCAATAAGCGCGTACTCCCGAAGAACGGAGGGAGGGGGGCCCTGGCCCCATTGACATGCATTACTCGGTACGTATTCGCCGCAGGTAATTGACATGTCGCTTATCTCCCTGCGCGTATAATACAATCGTATTGTGCACGCGGGGGAAAGAGGCATAATCCATAGTTCTCTGAGAGCTATGGATTACCGTAATTATAGGGCGCATGTTACTGTAATTATGGGGCGCGCTGAATTTACACAGTGTGAACATACCCTAAGTTAACTCTATGTTTTGCCTAGGGACTGTTCACACAGGGTAAATTACAAAAGAGAACTATGGATGACGCCTCCTCTCCCCGCTCTTACAATACTATTGTATTGTACACGTGGGGAAATAAGTGACGTGTCAATAACTTGCAGCGCATACACGCCGCGAGTAATGAATGTCAGTGGGGCTGGCGGGCTGCGGGAGTACGCACATATCAGCGCTAGCTCCTGAAAGTCACGATGTACTGTACGCGCCGCAGTATATCATGTGTACATAGGCTTAGGGTCTGTTCACATTGTGTGTTTTTTTTTTTTTTTTTTTTTTTTTTGGGCCTGTTTTTTAGCGCATTTAACGCCCTGGAAAAGGACCAAAATCAGCCACGAACAAGTTTCAAATCATTCCTCATTGAATATAATGTAAAATGCACCTTGTCGTTTACACAAAGCGTATTTCACAAGCGGAATTGCGAGCCGTTTTTTGGATGCAATTACGGCTGTATAAATAAGTGACCTGTCAATTCTTGAGGTTTTTTTCAGTTGTAAAATCCCCATAGGAAACAATGGGGATAGGATGCTTCCAAATCTAATCAGGCATTTTTTGGATCTGATATGGAAGCAGATTTCGAAGTGTAAATTTTCACTTCAAAGAAAGTAGTGTGAACATACCCTTACTGTGACCAGGTGCCAAATTGGCGGAAAAGAGCATCTTCTTCACTTTCTGACATTCAATGTATTAACCCCTTCACCTTCTTTGTCATGTTTGTTTCCCCCTTCCCCTCCCCCCCCTACACACACACACACACACACACACACACACACACACACACACGGAGGGGTTTTATTTTGCGGGACAAGATGTACTTTCTAATTTACTGTAAAACCGCACAAGAATTTTAAGTGGAGGCAAAATGTGAATAACAAATGCACTTGTTCCATGTTTTCAGGGGTTTTGCTTTTATGGCATTCACTCTTTGGTATAAATAATGTTATCTGTATTTTATGATACCATGACATTAGTAATATATACTGGTTTTCTCTATAAGTCGTGCATTACGAAGCTTTGGTGGCTCTTTGCCATATAGTTTGCCATGTTTCCATAGGAAGTGTTACGTTGAAATAAAATTCCCATTTATCCATATATAAGTACCGTAGCTCTTTTTGTTCAACTGCAAGCTTCTATTTGTGATAATTCTTTATTAGAGATAATAAAACGTTACCAATGGGTAATGTATTTTTTTTTTTTTTCTCAAGTTGTAACATAATGTAATTTGAGAACAAATCAATATCTGCAATAGATCTATTGTTATGATTGAAGGAAATGCTTGAACTTTGATGCATAGAAACATAGGGTGACATCTACGAATTTTCATGTGGTATTGCTTTGGTGTATATTGCTGCAAAAAGCTGCTGGAACACTGTTCTATAGATGAAATCACACATTTTAATGCGCCTAGAATGCAACAAAGTTTGACATGAAACTGCCATACAAAGTCCGGCGCATTGCGCCAAAATGCTGCATAACACTTTTGTACTGTCATATTGTACACTTCTCTATATCTATTTAGAGCTGGTGTGTCGACAAAAAGTAAAAAAAAAATGGCGCATGTGAATTCATAGATGTCGCCCGTATTTCCCTTTTGTGTGATTGTTACTAGTTTATGAACATTATAATCTCTTTCTTTATAGACCCAGATGATGTGGTCAGAAGACAGGAAGCGGTGGCTGCAGCCCGGCTGAAGATGCAAGAGGAGCTCAACGCTCAGGCCGAGAGGTTTAAAGAGAAGCAGAGACAGGTGGGTAGTACTGACCATCTTGTGCTTAAAGGGGTTTTGTCACTTCCCAAAACCCGTTCTGAGGCCAGCACGATACTCGCTACAAGGTGGCATCAGAACTGTGAGATGACTGTTCATATGCAGCTCTTCCCCATTCATGTCTTTGGGAGTTTCGTTTATACCGGATCACACTTGAGGTATGTTCACACAGCGTGTTGAGTCCGTGTGAACATACGTTTTTAGATACGTGTTTGGATCCATCTGTCAGACCCTAAACGGACCCAAACGCACATCTAACAATGAGCAATGTGATTTTTACATTGCTTTTACTGTGAAACACACATCGGCGTTCACAAAAGTGATGGTGGATGCGTGTTTCATTGCTTCTTTTGGATCTGTTCCAAGAATATTATGTCAATTCTTGATCCGAAAAACACTCGGCTGCATGTTGGATGCGATCACCGCTGCGTTTTTGGATGAGATTTTCGGATCCAAATTGGATCCAAAAACGAATGGGGAAAACTGGAAGCGCGGTCATCTCCCTCTCTGGCTTGTAGTGAGCCATGTGCTAGCCGCAGAAGGGATCTTGGGAAATGGCAAAACTTTAAAAGGAAGGTGGTTGTTCCTGACAGGTTTTAATAAAATAGTAATTCTGGAATGGCTGTCTTCAACTTTTTATGTTGGTTGCTTCCCCTGTTATTCCTTCTGGAAATTAAGTCTCTCTGCTGAGTGTTGCCAATTGGGAGGTGTCCTGCACAGTCTGCCATTGTCCAGTCAATGCTGACAAACAGGGACACACCCCTATCATAAAATGGCAACGCCCATCTGACAGATTGAGTAATGCATTTCTAGAAGGAAGAACAGAGGCACAGCACAACACAGAGATATAAGAGAAGAGGCTCCAGGATTATTTCACAGGAAACACAAGGATTTACTTGAACAGACAGGAAATGTCACTGGTCCTCTTTAGGCAAAGTATCCTTGTAGATTAACCTTCACTTGTATATTAAGTAGTTCACGACATACATCTATTACGTGAATTAGACCCATTAGAAATGAAAGCAATTTTGATAGTAGCGGAGGGCAGGGAATGATGAAGTTTTATAGTATCAGATAACTTGTTTTCTTGCAGCCTTGAAGGGGTTGACAGACGGTTGTTTTTCTTAAACTGTAAGGGCTTGTTCACACTGAGTTTTCACTCCGTGTTACAAGCGCTTTTTTGATGCATCTCGGTGACCGACAGGACGGACCCAGAGACGGATCTAAACCATTAGCAGTGAGTTTATCAATACGGGCTATGAGGAACACGCAGCGGCGTTCACATGACATGCAATTCTTTCAAAGACGGACCCGAGCTGCACTATGGAAACACGCAGCGGCGATCTCTCATGTGAACGCCGCTGCATGTTCCTCATAGCCCGCAGTGATAAACTCACTGCTAATTGTTTAGATTAGTCCTGTCGGTCCATGAGACGGATCTAAAAAGCGCTTGTAACACGGAGTGAAAACTCCATGTGAACCAGCCCTAAAGCTCCCTTTTAAGTAAAAATAAGCAAGGAATAGTCCCCTCTCTACTGCAATTGTGACAAGCCTGTCAGCCCTACTCGTCTTGCTTAATGGTACCTTAACTTGATACCGGTGGGATGTCTGGGAAGTGCCCCTCTGCCAATCACTGACTGTGGCAGTGATATGCTTTAGCTGGTACCTGGCACTTCCAGCCGGTTCATTTTTTCAGTGTATTAGCCCCTAAGAATCTCATTCACAGCCACGTTGTGACGTCGGTTTTGCTCATCTCTAGGTAAAACAAAGGTTCTGACCAAAATGTACCAGTCCGAGGTTATTCCCTCAGTGGCATTAGATAGACATTAGATGCTGCAGGACTTCAATGAAAATAGCAGGATCTGCCAAAATACATCTATTCATGGTTTGGATTAAAACAGGAGTATCTCTGTTGAACCATTGACTGTAAAGTCAGTCATGAATTTGCATGGTTCTTTGAAAATGCCCTATTGCTTCACCTTTTGTGTAGTGATGAGTGATGTTCTCAGGGCTTGGACACACACCACTGCTATCTCATCTCATGTGAATAGACAGTAACAAGTGAACAAAGGTTATTAGAAATTAGATTGTAGTCACCAGATCTTCCCAGTTGTCAAATCCAGCAGCAATCTGATGTCTATGGCACCTTACAGACCGTGCCATAAAGTCTCCCGTAATGGTGGGGGAATTGGTAAAACTTGTACCTGTCACATCCCATTCTGATAACAAATCTGAATGTTAAGCCAAGAATCAGGGTGGCCAGTGGCATTACATAGCCGTCTGCTGAACCGAAATTCATCTAACAGCTTTCAGCCTCTCTAATAATGATGTAAAAAATCATTTACGTTTTTTGGTCTACATGCAGAATAGCAAATCCTTCCTGAGACTGGCTGCAGACAGTTGCACCCTGTGGCTCTCTCATTGCCTGTCTCTTCAGAAAGTTAATGGTACTTCACTAAATGAGCACAGTTGAGGGGAGATGTCTTGGCAGGGCTCCTCACCCAACATAACAATAGTCATGTTGGCAGTGAAACTGCTGGCTCGTTTACCCAAAGCAAACACTGACAGCCAGGTCCTGGCAGCCTCCTCCTGCTCAGGGCGGCCGGGACTGTGGGAATGTGAACATAGCTGAGCGCAACGCCAGATATAATACATCATATCTCTGCAGGAATGGTAGGAAGCAGCAGAGGTCAGAGCACAGCCCTTCGTCCCGGATCACTGTATAGACATAGACCTGGCCGCTTCAAGGGCACTTGTTACAGTAAATGGTAGAAACAGTGGTTTGGGATTTTTACCATTTTAAAGCAGGGCTGTGGAGTTGGCAAGCCAAAGCCCCGACTCCTCAATTTCCCAGACTTCCGACTCCCTCATACATGGCACATGTTTAAGTGCTGCAAACTTTACTGTAGTAAAATGGTCACATCCGGCTGTTTTAACACCTTATGATACAATGATCAAGCTATTTAGGTAGAACAGACACTGACGAGCAAAAGGGTAACAATGTTTTGATCTTTTGAACACTTGTTGAAGAAAAAGCTGTATTTGTATCCAAGTCCAGTCTGCACCAACATTGGCAATGTGTAGAAGAGACCTGGGATCAGATTTTGGTCATGATATGCTCAATCTGATCCAGAGCCCAGACGGATTCAGGCAGTATTGAAAACCAAATGTGGATTTACCAAATACTAAAAAAATAATAAAAATTAACATTTTGATTTTTAGGAGCAAACAATGCAGTTACAGGAAAGAATCTGCAGAACTGAGCAGATGCTAAATACTTGCAAGTCAAATTTATGTATAAGATCGGTAAGATGACTGTATATAAAATTACAGTAGCCTCATGTACAAAGCTGTAGTAGATGGAGAGATATGGAGCCTGAAAGTCACAAGTTCAAAAAATTGTTACCATTTTGCTTGTTCGTGTAAAATAGATTTATTGGATCTGACTTTAGAACACAAAAAAATTGTAAATATGCAAATCACTGCAGGAATATTTGTGGAGTCTCTGAATTTGTTCTGAGAAATATTATCGCCTCCATCAGATCCTGCATACATGACCTCACATCTGATCTCATTATTTCCAGGATAGAGAACGGCCTCTCTACACTAACTTGTGTTGGGGGCAAATCGGTGACCACAGTGGAAACAACTCTAAGGCCGTGTTTCCACGGCTTATTTCGCCTCGGATTGGCGCCGTACTCCGCGCCGGATTTGCGCTGCAGTACGGCGCCAATCCGTCGGAGTAATTACGGTAATCCACTGTTCTCATAGAGAACAGTGGATTCTGTCGCTCCTCCCCGCTCGGCGAATCCGCCGGGCGGGGAGAAAGTGACATGCACATTATCCAGGCGCAATACGCGCCGTGGATAATGGGGCCGGCGGGCCGCGCCCCTGCACCCGCCCCTTATTCAAGCCGGAATTGCGAGTGCAATCCGGCTCGCAAATCCGGCGTGAATAAGCCGTGTGAACGGGGCCTAACAATGTCAGGGTATAAAGGAATTGCCTCAACCACAGTCAGTTTTGATGAATGGTTGAACTCTTCTACTTCTTTGAAAGCAGGTGAAAAATGTTGCTGAAATCTGTTTGCCCTGGGAGCAGAATCTTTTCCCTTGGGGCAGCGCTTTGCCTGCTCCATGTCATCAATTACACTCCTCATGTGCGGAGGCTGAAGATATTAGAGCAGTTGCATTGGCCGGTCCCAATGCCTCTTGCTCTTTGCATCGAACTAACTGGACCAACTTATTTTATATTTTGGGAGTCGGAGTCGGTCCATTTTATGACGAATCCGACTCCTGCAAAATAGACTCCCACTCCACAGCCCTGTATTAAAGTAAGAGAGCTACAACGAGCCCTTTTACGTATCAGGAAATTTGGGTGATCGTGAGATACTAAAACGGGGCAGCTCAAGTGACCCTGACCCCACCACTGACAGACACTGACTAATAGGACTAATAATAGGATTTGTAAAACGGGTTTTAAAGGTTCCATACATGACCCACTTGCTATAAGAAACTCTGTGACTACCTGATTCATTTCTATACTTGAGAGATTATTTCTAAGAGGGTTCATAGAACATCAGAATTTGTATTCAACAGTTAAAGGGGTTGGCCGCTTCATTATAAATTTATTTCTTTTTTTTTAAATATTGCTGTCCTGATAAAATGAAAAAAGTATACTCTGCTCTCCCCTGCATTGCAGCGCTGCCACCGTCCTCCCTCTCTGACGATCTTTGTTTTACTTTCTGGGTTTATATGAATGGGACACCACCGCTGCAGTCATTGATTGGCTGTAGTTGTCACTTGCCATTGCCTGACATCACTGTTTAGCCTGTTCACTTCTGAGTGGTGATTTCAGGCAGTGGCACATGACTGCTACAGCGGTGATATCCTGTTTGGTCAGAGCCAGGCAAGTGAACATAAGACCAGTAAAGAAGGAAGTCGGAGCAGAGCTGAATCTAAAGTGAGAGGAAAAGTGACTATAACCTTTTTTATTTTATTTTTTTATCAGGCCATCCGTATGCTATAAATGTTAATTTTTAAACAATTAAAGTAGGCTCATGTGAAATGAGCTAGGACTCTATGGTGCCACTTATTGGATGTAGTATTTGTCAAGTCACACCTTACTCACTGAGCCTTGCAATGTTAATGGGATTAAAGGGGTTCTCTTAATCATGCTATTTCACAGAGTCATTCTTCATTCATCCTGCCTCTTCTTGGTTAGGCTGTGTGTGGTTCTATAGCAGTGATTAGCATATCGGATCCATACTTGCAGCTCTTCTAATTGCACTGACATGAGAGCCAGAGATCTGATCTAGAGAGCAGAGAGCTTCAGGGCACCTTTTGTTTCTTAGAGATAACACACTCTGTTCTCAAGGTGCCGGAGGTCTGACCTGTGGTGAAGTCATTTTCTGTTCTCTGATGCCAACCGGTGTGCACTCTGAGCAGATAAAATCTCTTATCTTCTCAACAAAGCAAAGTATTTGGGGGAAAAAGTTTTCAATTAGCTTTCAACATGTAGGGAAGGGTAATCTTTGTAGTAAGACAACCCTTTTAATGCTAACTAGCTATTCATCTGTAGACACATATTTCAGGGTGTTTGGCCCTTATCAGTGTAGAGCAGTTAGGTCAGTGGCTCCAGGTCTAGCCCAAAAGGCGTAGTGATCCTCGTTAGTAAGAGGCACAATTAGAGATGGGCGAATTTCTCAAAAATTCGGTTCGGTCACTTGGCCGAATTTCCCGACAAAAATAAATTCGGTCCGAATTACTTCGGGACATATCGCGTTAAACAGCTATTTCCAGGCTGCACAGTGCCATGCTTAAATATGCAGAGGGAGCTTGGTTTGGTCTTCATACAATGTTGTATTTTAGTATGACACGCACATGGCTGCCGCCGCTCTTAGAATCGCTTCACTATAAAATTCCTTGGGCACTTAAGAGGGCAAAACTGACCAAAAAACTCAAGCGGGAATGATGCCTGATAGTCATGCCAGCGAAAGCTGGAAAAAAAACAAGCTGAGAGCTCAGGTGGCAACATTAGTGACAGAGTGTGGAGGTGACGGCAGCCACAGCAGCATGAGGTCAGAGAGTGGCACAATGACATTCTGGAGGTGGCAAAACAGTAGTAGGCCACAGAGTGGCACAATGACAGTGTGGAGGTCACGGCAGCAGCAGCATGAGGTCAGACAGTGGCACAATGACATTCTGGAGGTGGCAAAACAGTAATAGGCCACAGAGTGGCACAATGACCGAGTGGAGGTGACGGCGGCAGGAGAAACAGCATGAGGTCAGAGAGTGGCACAATGACAGTGTGGATGTCACGGCAACAGCAGCAGTAGCATGAGGTCATAAAGTGGCACAATGACAGTGTGTGGAGGTGGGTGGCAATACCAGTCCCTGGTAAAGATGGTTGGTGGCAGAAGGAGAAACTGGCAGCAGATGTGTGGCATCAGGCGGGGGGTGGCATCAGAATAGTGGCTGAGGCAGGTAGTTTGAACCCCGACTCATTTCTCACAGTTTGGGTGAGGCGTCATGGCTGATGTAGTCTGACGCCTAAGGCATTGGTGTGTGGAAATCCTGGCCGATCCATGCCTGATTCATCTTGACAAAGATCAGTCGTTCCACATTTCCCGTGGACAAGCGGGTTCTCCTTGGGGTAACGATGGCCCTCGCTGCAGTGAACACCCGTTCTGATGCCACACTACTGGCCGGGCAGGACAGCTTCTCCACTGCAAACTCGGCAAGTTGCGGCCACACATCGAGTTTGGGTGCCCAGTATTTCCAGCGGATCTTCTAACTGGGTGGCAGAGTGCTGTCCAAGTAGCCCACCACCTGTTGGTTCAGGGTCTGCTCCAGGTCCTGCTGCTGCTGGCGACTGCCCTCCTCACTAGGCGAGTGAAGGAAGCTGCTCATCAGTGACTCCAGACTTAGGTTGCTGCTGATGGAGCTGGTACTGCTCCTACCCCCCCACCTTCACCCAGCAGCCGCGGCAATAGTACGTGAGCGCTGAGGAACCCCCCAGTCAGACCTGTCAGAGGAGGGACGATGCCGCACATAGGCAGCGGCCAACTGACTACGGAGGATTTCCCTATAGTATTTGAGTTTGTCCTCCCTCTCAGTAGCTGGGAAACAGGCTCCCATTTTGGACCGGTAGCGAGGGTCCAATAGGGTGGAGAGCCAGAAGTCATCCTTCTGCCGGATGCTAACTATTCGGCTGTTACTAGCCAGGCAAATTGGCATGCTGCAGGCCATCTGCACAAGTGACTCCGAGGGGCTCCCTGCCTCCATCTCCACTGTATACTGCCACGGTGCTTGCAGGTCATCTGCCTCGTCTTCCTCATCCCCATCTACCTCCTCCAGCTGCTCCTGCTCCTCTCTCTTGTCACCTGGGTAGAAAATCCACTCATTTCACCAGACAATGCTTCTGCTCCAATGTCCTCCTCCTCCTCCATTTCAGTCCCACCGGACATGTGGCGCGAGATGTAGTCGCCACGTCTCCAGTCCCTGCCCAGACAGTTTTTTTCAGCATCTGTTCCAGGACATGAAGCAGTGGAATGACTTTTTTCATCCCGTAGTCCTGGCGACTGACAAATAACGTGGCCCTCCTCCAATGGCCTCAACAAACGGCAGGTGTCACGCATGAGCTGCCACTGGCTGACATCAAAGTTACCACGGGGAGTACTCCTGTCCGCCTGGATCATCAAAAAATCGTTAATGGCCTTTCTCTGTTCATACAGTCGGTCCAACATGTGCAGGCTGGAATTCCAACGGGTGGAAACATCGCATATCAGAGTGTGTTGGGGGGGCCGTTCTGCCGCTGCAACTCGAGGAGGGTGTTCCTGGCTTTGTAGGAATGGATGAAGTGCATGCACAGTTTCCTGGCCATTTTCAGAATCTTCTGAAGATCGGTGGAAGACTTCAGGAACTTTTTCACAACCAGATTGAATACATGCGCCATGCCGTGCGCATGGACCATCCCTCCTCGGTGCAGTATGGACACCATTTTCCTCCCAGTGTCCGTCACCATGTTTCCGATTTGCAGTTGGCGCGGAGAAAGCCACACATCGATTTCTTGCTGCATGACGCGGAGCCGTTCCTCCCCTGTGTGACTTCGTTCGTTGAGGCAACCCAGGTGTAGAACTGCGTGACACTGCTGTGCCCTACACATGTGGTATGATGGAAAGCAGTACTTTGGGAGGCTGAGGTGGTGGTGGTGGTGGCGGAGGAGGAGGACATTGGCGCAGCAGCCGCAGTTTGACAACGTGGAGGAGAAAGCGCCGTCTCCTGTCCAAGTTGTTGGTGTGCCTGGGCCGGAAGCACATTCACCCAGTGGCCGTAAAGGACATGTACTGGCCCTGACCGTTAGTTACAGCTCCAGACGGCCCGCGCTGCCGTGCACCTTGGAACAAACCGATAAGCTCAAGGACTGGCCCCCTTTCTTGTTCTACATATTTATAAAATGCTGGTACTTGCCTTTTTGGAAAAAGAAATTACGGCTTGGAACTCTCCATTTTGGGCCCCAAGCCATTAGTTCTCTGAACGGTGCTGAGTCCAGCTTTTGGAAAGGGAGGGACTGCAGCTACCAACAACTTGGACAGGAGCACGGTCAGTTTCTGCACCTTAGGATGGTTGGACGCATACTGTTGTCTCTTTGCAATCGTCTCGCTGAACTACTGCTGGCGCCATGAGTAGTGAGGAGCAGGAGCATCTGGACCGGGAGATGTCAAAGAGAAACAGCTCCCTTCTGCAGAGGTGGTGGAGCCTTGACTGGCTGCAATGGCATGCGTGCCACTGGCGCTGCTGCTGCTGCTGCGGTGGCAGGATGGACCACCACATCTGAGCCACGTTTCTCCCAGGCCACCGGATGGTGACGCTGCATGTGTTGACGCAGGGCCGTAGTGCCAACGTTGGCACCTTGGCCACGCTTCACTTTCTGCCTACAGATTCTACATATACTATATTCGGCTCCTCCGGTGTCTTACCCAAAGAGCTGCCACACCGCCGAGTAGCGAATTTTACCGCCAACGCTCCCCACTGAGTGACTACTACTGCCGCTCATCGCTGAGCCCCTGTGCCGCTACTTTCTTGGACCTGCGAAGCGGGTTTTTACCCCTTGGCCGCTTGGCTCCCGACCTCACACTGCTGCTATCCTGCTAATCACGGCCAACACACCCACTTGCTGGCTGCGCTGCGCCTGACGCGCAAGCTGACGCCTCTTCTCCTGACGATGATGAAGCCCTTGCCTCACCCGGCTCCCAAGTGCGGTCGGCTATCATCATCGTTTATTGTTTATCATTCACTGCTGTCCTCATCAACGTCTTGGTATGCAGAGGGCTGACCCTCACAACCTGACCTCCCCTGCCACTCTCCACATCTATACTTTGCTGCCTACTGCAAGAAGCAGGGGATATTGGCCCCATTCGCTGCTGACTGCCCTCCTCAAATTGTTCATCCTCGCTATATAGTGGCGCTGAGCCCAGACCACATAGTAGATCTCTGGCTGAGGGAACCGGATGGGACAGAGGCGGGTTGAGGACAGGTGAGGGCCGCTGACCCGCTCACGGGCCATGCCAACTAAGGGTGTGTCTGACGATTCCCCCGACTCGTTGGCTGGGGGTTTTCAGATGTCATCTGGGAGGAAAATGGATGACCTAGTCAACCAATCAAGAACCTTGGGTTGCTGAACAACACACGGCCGCTAGATGACAGCGGCAGTTGTGGCCTCACCCAGTGACCCCTGCTGCGACGTCCCCTTGCTGTGCTGCGACCTGGGCCTGGAATGTTTGTGCCTCTGCCACTCGCAGGTGAAGAGCCTGCAACTTCTCTGTCTGACATACTGTTTGTTCTAAAATGTACAGACACTGTTTGATGAAGATATCTGTATATGATAAATACACACCCTGTATTTGACGCCAAATGAACCCAGTAACAAGCTTGGGTAACCCTTGGATATAAATTGCGCTCCACAAATGGCAGGAAAAATTGACTTGTATGTGCCCTTTAAAAACTCTGTGTATTTTACTGAATTAAAAGCACAAACAGGCTTAATTAACCTTTGGATATGAATTATGCTACAGATTTCTTCTGTGGCGGTGAAAAACAAAGTTTTTTTACTGAGTACAACTGCAGAAAAATACTTAGTTAACCCTTGGATGTAAATTGCGCAAAAGAATTGAGCAGCCAAAAACTACCAGCTTTGTAGCGTGTTACAATGGCGTGTATTTTACACTACACAACAAGAGAAAAACTTGTAATTAACCTTCGCTTGTGAATTATGCTACAGGAAAATGTATTTTTTGCCGGTGAAAAAGACGGTTTCTTTTAGTCACCACAGCAGCAGAAAAACGCTTAATTAACCCTGGATGTAAATATTCGCAAAAGAATTGAGCAGCCAAAAATGAAGTGTATTTGTATTGTAAAAACGCTGTTTCTTTAAATGAATTTCAACAGGAACAGCTTAGATACCCTTGGATATTCAATGTGCTGTGAGCAGATAGCATTAAATTGTATATGCAGCTGCAGTGGACGCACACTGGATTTCAGATCCAATACCCCACAAAATCAGAATTAGAACATTAAGAGAAGCAGTCTCTGAGACAAGCTGAGACACCCCCCAAATCGCATGTAAAAAAATGAGTTCTTTGTTCAGTAACAAATCAGCCCGGCAGCACCTTCCCTATCATGTACAGAGGGGGTATGAGCTCCCAGCGTCGCGCCCGGACTTATATAGTGCGGTGAGGTCACAGAATCCCGCCGGTCTCTGATTGGCTTCATCTCTGCACATGTCATGTAGGCTATGCCCTTCTTCCTCCCAGAGTGCTTTGCCACATGTAACGCCATGTGCTCGCAGCCATTTTATCAATCAAAAGCACACTTCGTTCACGCGAAGTCCCCCAACCTTCGACTTCGTTCGGAACCGAAGTTTTCCTGAAATTCTAAACGAATTCCACTTCGTTAGAATCAATTCGCCCATCTCTAGGCACAATATAAATTTTTTTTTAAAAAGTCATTCAAATTATGCAGACAACCCCTTTTAAGGCCCTGTTCACACATTCAGGATCTGGTGATGATTTAGACGTGGATAACTTTCTGCGTTCAGTGCAAATAAGGTGTATTTTAAATTTTCATTAACGTTCTCCAGAAAAAAAGTCTGATTTTTGTTCAGGCTATGATTGGGCAAAAAAATCTGCGATTTCCCGACAGGATTCCAAATTTCAGCCTGAGATTCCTGCAGCTTACTCTTTGTAAATACATGTAAGGATTTGCAGAATGCTGGACGTCCCCTAAATGTGAAGCAATGTAAAGAGCGATGCAACATAAAATGTACAAATTACCATAGTACTGGAAGTTAGAGCTTGGCACAGTAGCCACCGTTTGGCAATCATGTCTAGTTTTTGTTCTTGCTTAGTTCTTGGCTTTTCGGTATTTAGCTGTTGCAGCCTTTTAAGTTATGGTGACAATTTTAACTTTCACATTTTGTTGCTGATTTGTTGTTAACCACCTTTGCTTTCATCTTAAGGAAGTGTAGAAAAAAAACATTGAGGCACATTTATTATGGCAACTGGACCAGAATTCTAGCACAATTTACACCAAAATACTGGAGAACATGCTTAATATCACATTTATGTGTTTTAGACAGTTTCTAGATGTCTGACAAAAGGGACGTGATCTCGGTAAAGGGGCTTGGCTTCACTAAAAGTGGGCGTGACTTAGCATGAAGCAATTTTGGGACAATTAGTGGCATAAAGTAAGCCCGTTAATAGAAGTTAGACAGTCTAAAGATACACCAGGTTTATCAACATTGTGACGCGTTGTTAGGGCGTGTTCACACGGAGTTTTCACTCCGTGTTACAAGCGCTTTTTAGATCCGTCTCAGGGACCGACAGGACGGACCCACAGACGGATCTAAACAATTAGCAGTGTGTTTATCATTGCGGGCTATGAGGAGGACGCAGCGGCGTTCACATGAGAGATCACCGCTGTGCGTTTCCCTCCTGCCTGTCGGGTGCACTTTACGGACCCGATCAAAGAATTGACATGCAATTCTTTCAAAGGCGGAGCCGACAGGCAAGAGGGGAACACGCAACGGCGATCCCTCATCAGAACGCCGCTGCGTCTTCCTCATAGCCCACAGTGATAATCTCACTGCTAATTGTTTAGATCGTCTGTGGGTCTGTCCTGTTGGTCCCGAGACGGATCTAAAAAGCGCTTGTAACACGGAGTGAAAACGCCGTGTGAACAAGCCCTTAGACTGTCTAGTCTAAGTTTACACTGTGTAAGGGCCCATCCACATGACAAGCATTTACCAGCGGATTATTACACGGATTTGGGTTTTAAAAATTGTAAGAAACCAACTGGTGTCACCTTTCAGTGTAATCCTGCCTGTGCTGATAATGAGGAGACTGCTGAAAAGTCAGGAAGTGTCGGACTATTAGGCCTAGTGGACAAAGTGAAATTGGCAGGATTTCAGTTTTTGTTTTTTTTTTAAATATTTATAGTGATCTGGAAAAGGAAAACATAACCAAAATGTGTTTTAACATGAAAGCATGAGTTAAACAATAAATTATTTTTTCAATGACCTATTTCCTTTAAGCAGCCCCTACACATAACATTGTGATTTGCCATCGTGAGCTCAGTTAATTATTCAAGGGATCAATTTTACAAATTATCTCACTAGGCCCATGCCAGGTTAAACTCCCCGGTTGGGAGACCCCATTAATTGGAGAAGAGTGAAAGACTCCCCGCAAAGTGGCAAATGATGCTGATGTACTCTTGTATTTGTGACCTACTCTTGTACTTTCAGTTACAACCAAGAAATCCAACCTGACGGGCCGTGTTCTTGCAGCACAGTAGTCTTCTATAAGCCCAAACAGTAGTTAGCTAAAATGCCCTCAGGATGTCTCTTCTGGCTGAGTTTGGACTGCTTTTACCTTTCTATTGTCACATTGGGCACGCGTATCCGATCATGTGTCCTCTTTAAGGCAGCATGCAAACATTTTCTATGGCTGGGTTCACACATTATGTTACAGCATGTGTATATGTTTAATGCAGGTGGTTTTGTAATTAACTAAAACTTAAATCATCTCCCCCTGTGCGAAAATAGAAAATTAGCCCATACTTACCTCTTCTTTCTTCACTACTCCAGTGTTCCCTCACTGATGACATCACGTTCATGGATCACGTGATGCTGCAGCCAATCCCTCACCTCTGTACATGCAGGCATGTGACTGTAGAGGCCAGAGATTGGTTACAGCGTCGTGAACGTGACGTCATCAGTGAGGGACCGGGGTTGGACTATGGAACGGTGGTGATGGGAGAGGTAAGTATGGGTTCATTTTCTATTTTAGCCCATTCAACAAAAAACCGTAACGCAATGTGTGAGCCCAACCTAAAGACGTAACAGAACAAAAATAAGTGTTATGGTGCTCACCCATTTGTAGTACAAGTTGCTTTCCCGGTTGTTCGTTAGCGATGGCCTGAAACGCGTAAGCGTGATACATGAGCAGAATTTTACCTGCACAATCTATTTCTGATTTTATATGAATTTGTAACAAAGAAGTTTACATATTTTTATTGGATGGTGCCGAATTTTGGGGCTTTGCCTCTACAACATGTCAAATTTGCAGCAGAAAACAATGAGCACTGTTTCCCTGATTGATATATGAATCTACGTTGTATATTCGGTCACTTGGTGAGAATGGTGAGGAGTGTCCTAATTCCCTGATTATTTTTTTAATGTGTATGGAGAGGCCTGCTCAGATCAGTTTCCTGTTTATTATAGGAATCTCAGCAGCAGTCCAATAACAATATTGCCGTTTCCAAGAACAATACCCTATCTTTGCAGCTTGCCTGCTTTCTATGAACAGGCGCAGATCATTTACAGAAGTCTGCAGTCAGGACCGTCTTCACAAAGTTCAGACCTCCAGAGGTGGCGGCTTACTGACAGCTGATCTAGTGCTCTACCTTGTCCTGTAGGGTCATTGCTCCTGCGATCTCTCCACTAAACCTGTACACAGGAATCCATTCATGTTAGTGATTCTCTATAGATTCTGACTAATCCCACATTAAATAATGAAGTGCCTAATGTGGTTAACAGGAAGTGAATGGGTGAGAAGGGCAATCATTTTGTCAGTAGCTTATATCTCGGGGGTGTGATCTTCTTCCCTCTCATATTGAGCATGTTATCCGGGCAGCATGTTATAGAGCAGGAGGACATTGATACTTAGCTTTGTAGGGAGAGATTCAGAAGAACTTTTATTCATTTAAATCTCTGCTTATTAGGAATTAAGGAATCCAGTAGGCGGTGTTATCGGGCATTGACGACCTTCTTTATATAAGTGTGCACACAGAGATGGCTGTGAATCTTTCCCTAGAGAACTGTATATCAATCTGCTCTGCTCCTCCTGCTCTATAACATACTGCCCGCAGATCAGCTAGCATGTTCCATGTGACAGGTTCCCTTTAAGGGCCCGCTACTATTGAACCTAAAAATTCCAGCCAAGCTTCCCTGCAATAGCCAGCTTTCATGCTTCTATATTGTGTGGTGTACTGCTTTTTATCTATCAATGTCTGTCAGGGAATGAGGAACATAATACCGGGTTTTATTTTAATAAGCTCTGTTAGTTGCTTGGGCATTAAAGGGCTTCTCCATTTGAACAATCCCTACTTGTTAGAAGGGTCCTTTGGTAACAAGCAGATAACCTAATCTCCACCTGCTGGGACCTCCAGGATGCGGCTATCTGCAGACAAACCTAGCAGCAACTGTTCACTTACACCCTTCAGCGTTACCTTTTGAAATCTGATATCGGTCCTCCACAGTACGGGCAGGTCCCCCCTGCACAGGTTTTCGGCCGGTTTTTCAGGCGGTTTGCGGTTTTTCAGCCCGCCTGAAAAACCGGCCGAAAATGAGCAAAACGGGGCTCTATGGAAAACCCGTGCAGCAGTCCCCACTGCACGGGTTTTCCGCCCGACTGTTTTGTCGGTCCAGCGACAAAACATTGTACATGCACAATCTTCCGTCCGGTTTCCGGACGGAACATGTGCATGTCAATGAGAGGGGGGAGGGCTGTTCTCCGCTCATCACCGAGAAAAGCCGTCCCCACCCCCCCCCCCCCTCGCGGCCGTGAGGACGGCCGCAAAACAGGACAAATACCGGCCAGTATTTGTCCTGTGCCGTGTGAACGGCCGCTAAGGGTATGTGGAGGACTGTACGCACCGCAGTACATCATGTGTTTCGGGAGCTCATGCTAATACGCACATACTCCCGCAGCGCAGGAGGCCAGCAGCCCGCCGGCCCCATTGACATTCATTACTCGCGACACGTATTCGTAGTACGAGCGGGGAGAGGAGATGTAATCCATAGTTCTCTATGAGAACTATGGATTACGGTAATTTTGGTGCGCAAATACGCTGCGAAATGTGCGCCAAAATTACCCCGTGTGAACATACCCTATGAGATTCTCTTTGCAACAACTTTTGTTGTGGCCAAGATGTGGTGATCCTGAACAACTGATTGATATTGTTGGGGGGAAAAGGATATATATTTTCTTCTTTAGCCTATACATATCCTTAAAGTTTCTCTTTCTATGCACGGGTTGATAGAATGGTCTATATCTACTCTCACTAAATATATATTCTGAAGAGTGCCACTGTATCCTCTAGACCACTGGCTGAGGAGTGGAGGGAAGGTTATTCTAGGTTTACAGTCAGCCCTGAGAAAGCGAGATCTCAAACCTTCTTTATTCTGTTTGTACCATAGGGCATAGGTTTGAGACCAGGTGGTGGCATGAGTTGGATTACCCTCTGTGGAAAGATATCAAATTCCATTTCTGTGCAGGATGACCTTAGAGACCTGGCTATGAAAGGACCTGATACCTTTACCACATTTTTCTATGCCTAACCTAGCAGTCCATTTACAGTCATGGCCAAAAGTTTTGAGAATGACACACACATTCTATTTTCACATGATCTGTTGCCCTCTGGTTTTTATGTGTGTTTGTCAGATGTTTTTAGCACATACAGAAATACAAGTGCAATCATATTATGATTAACAAAAGCTTTTATTGACAGAATGAGTTAAAGGAGTTGTCTCCCTTCAGAGTTTCAGAGAATGCATGAATGAAATACTCTGTCACTTCCTGGTTCAGACTGACTCATTTGCATAAACTCCATGCTTGTACAGCTCTGTGCCATGCTGTGCTTTCAGATGCTAATTAGATCAGATTAGCTTCTCAAACTACTAACAGGACTTCTTATCTGATCCCCAAAACAAAAGCCCTAATTACAGTTCTGTTTATTTTACATAAATCAAGCTTTTTACTGCTGAGCAGCACAGGACACTGCTGTGACCTGTGTGATGATGTCACTCACTGTTATCTCATTGAACAAACAGCAGGGGGAGAATTGTTTACAGGTCAGTTACTGAGGGAACTGAAATAGCCAGGGAGGTCATAAATTCACTTGTATCTCCTTAGGGAAAACAGAGGAACAAAGCAATATATTTGGAAAATGTCTTTTGTGTTCCCTACAATTTGAAAGCTATTCATTGTAGCGAGACAACCCCTTTAATGCAGCAAGTCAATATTTGCAGTGTTGACCCTTCTTCAGGACCTCTGCAATTCTCCCTGGCATGCTCTCAATCAACTTCTGGACCAAATCCTGACTGATAGCAGTCCATTCTTGCACAATCCATGCTTGCATTTTGTCACAATTCGTTTGTTTTTGTTTGTCCACCCGTCTCTTGATGATTGACCACAAGTTCTCAATGGGATTAAGATCTGGGGAGTTTCCAGGCCATGGACCCAAAATCTTTTCTGTTTTGTTCCCTGAGTCATTAGTTATCACCTTTGCTTTATGGCAAGGTGCTCCATCATGCGGGAAAAGGCATTGTTGATCACCAAAACTGTCTTTGGACGGTTGGGAGAATTTGCTCTTGGAGGACATTCTGGTCCCCATTTTTTAATTCATGGATGTTTTTAAAGCAAGACTGTTAGAGAGCCGTTTCCCCCTGGCTGAGAAGCAACCCCACACATGAATGGTTTTCTGGATGTTTTACAGTTGGCATGAGACAAGCTGGGGGTTTTCGCTCACCTTGTCTTCTCTGAACAAGCTGTTTTCCAGATGTTTCCAAACATTCGGAAAGGGGATTCATCTGAAAAAATGACTTTACCCCAGTCCTCGCAGTCCACTCCCTGTACCTTTGGCAGAATATCAGTCTGTCCCTGATGTTTTTTCTTTGGAGAAAGTGGCTTCTTTGCTGCCCTCCTTGACACCAGGCCTTGCTCCCTGAGTCTCCACCTCACAGTGCGTGCAGATGCACTCACACCTGCCCGCTGCCATTCCTGAGCAATGCTCTGCACTGCTGGTAGCCCCATTCTGAAGCTGAAACACTTTTAGGCCTCGTTCACCCACGGCTTATTTCGGACGGGATTTGCCGACGGATTGACGATCGTTCAATCCGTCGGCAAATCCGTCCGAAATAAGTCACCGCCTATTTTCTATTGATTTCAATAGAAAATACGGCTCGTCGTTCACCCGGCGCAATATTCCGTTCCGGATTGCCGCCGCGGATTGGACGACGGCAATCCGGACGGAAAAACAATTGACATTTTCAATTATTTCCGGACGGATTTCACCATCTACAATGATTGTAGATGGTGAATCCGTCGGGAAATCGGGTTTACAAATACGTGCCACACTTAGTGGCCTTATGTGCAACTGATTTTCAACTGATTTCAGAACGTTTTTAAACATGGGAAAAATCCTTGTAAAATACGTTCTGAAATAACCCGTGTTGAACGGGGCCCATAAGAGACGGTCCTGGCGCTTGCTGATTTTTTCTTGGGCGCCTGGAGCCTTTTTGGCAACAATGGAACCTCTCTCCTGAATTCCTGATGATGCGATAGATTGTTGACGAGGTGCAATCTTCTAGCTGCGTTACTCTTCCCTTTTAAAGGCCAGTTTTGTGCAGTGCAATGATGACTGCACGTGTTTCTTTAGAGATAACCATGGTTAACAGAAGAGAAATGATGCCAAGCACCAGCCCCCTTTTTAAAAAGTGTCCATTTGGTGTGTTTTCTTACTTATCATGACAGTTTTGATCTCCAGCTCTGTCCTCATCAACACCCACCCCTTTTGTTAAATGAAGCAATCACTGAAACGATGTTAGCTGGCCTTTTAAGGCAGGCCTGCAATGAAGTTGAAATTGGTTTTGGGGGAAAAAGTTAAATTTTTAGGCAACTATTGACTTTGCAATTAATTGCTTTTTAAGCTGATCACTCTTTATAACATTCTGGAGTATATGCAAATTGCCATTATAAAACCTGATGCAGTAGACTTTGTAAAAATTAACATTTGTATCATTCTCAACTTTTGGCCAGGACTGTACATGCAGTAGCCCATACACTTTTATGGAAGGTTATTTAGTCTGATGTTGCATATACTGGTCTTAAAGGAGTCTTGCCATCTGACAAATTCCATTCTGAGGCTGCGCTTGCCCAGTTCTCCACATTTATGCCTATTAGAGTACCGAATATAGCCAAGCAAGTGTATTTGGCTGTGTACAGAACTCCAATAGAGGTAATGGGGGAGAGCTGTGCAGGCAGGGCTAGGTCACCGTTCTCTGAAGCTGAATTGTAGTGAGCTATGAGCTGGCCTCAGAAAGAAAGGATTTTGCCTGATGGCAAAACCCCTTTACTGCAAATGACACTAGAACAAGGTACACCAACTGTGTTCATATTAAGAAGAGCAGGCCTCATAATAATGTTGGCACATCTTTGACTGTTGGCACATACTAAAATACACTATAAGTTTTTACATGATAGTACATGTATCGAGCCCCATGCACCCATAAAAAATTGGAGCGCGTTTTGGTGGTGAAAAAAATTAAATGCTATAAAGTCTCAAAGTGCTCCCTTCAAGACTCCTTTACGTCTGGGGGATTTAAAGGCCGGTGTTACTGGGTTAACACTGGTATAAATCTGTGCCCAAAGCGTTTACCAATAAAAACGGGCCCTTTTTTCAGGATCCAAAGTTAGCACTCTAACCCTTTAAAGCAATTTTCCCAATACATACAAATAAGACATTTTAATGCCTCGTCTTTTTGGATCTGGAATTCAGGTCTAAAAAAAAAATTTAATCCATTAATAATTTCCCAGTGCTAAAAAGATAAAGATAAAGTGGGAATCTGGTCTGGGTAGAACCCTAGTGGCACAGGAGGGGAGAACATTGTGCAACCACTTGGACATAACTCATTTGTATTTTGCAAAGCGTTTCTAACATTATTTATTTTATATCACCATTTTTTTCCGGGGGGCTGACATTTAAAATAATGAACCAAAAACAAAATGCTTATTTTATGCCCCCAAAACGAGATTTTTTTAGCGAGAATACCCCTTTAACCAAAGTAAAATGCATGTGTGTTTAATATTTCCCCATTGACTTGTATGCTCCATCTGTCTGCAGCATTTTTTCAAGGGGGGCTTCTACACTAGCAAATGCTTGTTAGTCCATTGGGGCAAAATAAAAATTGAAGATAATTTTTCTCCTTATCTCGTAAATCCCCCCCAATTACATTGTGTGAGCCAGTCCGGTGATCCCAGCAGATGACTTTCCCGTTCATTCTTCACATGTCAGCACCAGTCACATGCTGGGTATCCCACATGAGCTGTTGTGTCCTGTGATTTGGCTGCAGCAGTCACGTGAAGAATGAATGGGGAAGTTACCTGCCGGGATCACCAGAATAGTCGCAGCAATGGACCGGGAGGATTTACGAGGTAAGTTTTCTTCTTTTCTTTTTATCATATCCCGCAAAAAAGGAGCTTTTTTGGTTAGGTTGGGAACCCCCCTTTAAACTTTTCGGGAAAAAAAAAACTGCAAAAATGCTGTGGTGGTGTTGTTCCCCCCCTCCCCTCCCAAAAAAACCCCCCCCAAAAAACGATGGGTCAGATTTAACAATTCTATTTAATACTTGGACAGTGTAGACTTGTCTGACCTTCCATTATTTATGAGTTGGCTTAGTTATGCCACTAATTGCACCAAAAACCCTACCCCTTTCCATGGAGCCCACCCTTTTGAAAAGCGTAAAAAAGTAGTTTAGAATCCACAGAGATGGGGGGGACCAGACGCCACTTTTTTTATTAAAAATTTCGCCAAAATTCTGGTGCCATTGCCAGAATGTAACTGTGTGTGAAACCACTCTCACACTTAGCGATTTTGGGCCCCTTTTTTTGGGGTCACCAAAATAAAAATCCAAGCCATGGTAAATAACCAGTTAAACTGCTTGGTCTGTCTCATCAGGATAACATGACAATCACTATTATCGAAATTTGAACAGAGAAAAAATAAAGGAGATATAGATAGACAATAATATTTGACCAGTGTAAATTTCAGGTTCTCTCCAGAGTGGTCAGTGGGGAAAAAGGGACCTTCCTCCCCAGCTTTTAGAATCATTGGCAAGAAAATGCCCATTGGATCCTATTTGTTGGGGGTGGAATCCAACCATATCCCTTTTGCATAAGCCGATTAAAAAAAATGTCCGGTTCTCCTACTTGTGGGCTTTTTTTCCTTCACTTAAACTTGGCATACAGTCAGGGGTCAGAAGCGCCAGTCATCTTGATGTTTTTGGAATGTTTCAGGTTCTGTCAGTTTTAGCTCCTAGCATTAGAGGATATGTGACTACCTTGGAATATGACCTGTCATCTACACTCACCGGCCACTTTATTAGGTACACCTGTCCAACTGCTCGTTAACACTTAATTTCTAATCACCAATCACACGGCAACTCTGCATTTAGGGTGTAACATGTCAAGACAAACTCCTCAGTTTAAACTGAGCATCATATGGGGGGGGAAAAAGGGGATTTGATGCCTTTTAAATGGCATGGTTTTTGGTGCCAAAGGGCTGGGCTGAGTATTTTAGGAAGCTGACTCCGGGGTTTTCACGCACAAACCATCTCTAGGGGTTTTCAGAGAATGGTCCGAAAAAGAAAAAACATCCCTGAGCGGAACCCCCGTGGGCGGAAAAGCCTTGTTGATCCCCAGAGGTAAAAGGAAATGGGCAGATGGTTCGAGTGATAGAAAGGCAACAGTGACTCAAATAGCCCCCCTTAAACCAAGGTTCCCAGAAAGTCTCTGAACGCACAGACGGCAAACTTTGAGGCAGATGGGTACAGCGCAGAAGACCACCCCGGGCCACTCCCTTTCAGCTAAGAACAGGAAACTGAGGGCCCAATTTGCCCAACTCATCGAAATTGGACATAAAAGATTGGAAAAATTGCCTGGTGTGAGTCTCGATTTCTGCTGGGACTTGGAGGTAGGGTCAGAATTTGCGTCAACAACATGAAAGCAGGCTCCATCCTCCCTTGTATAAAGGGTTTTCAGGCTGGGGGTGGGGTGTCATGGTGTGGGGGGAAAATTTTCTTGGCACTCTTTGGGCCCTTGGACCAATTGAGCATCGTTGCAACATTGTGGAATCTATGCCACGAAGAATTGAGGCAGTTCTGAAGGCAAAAGGGGGGCCCCCAACCCCTTTCACATGGTGACCAATAAAGTGGCGTGAGTGTATATACTTATAGTTCTCCTCTCTTCACCCTTTGTTACATTTCAGCTCGAAGAAGAGAAAAGGCGACAGAATAATGAGAGCAGTGAGAGTATGAATGACTGAAAAAGTTACAGGGTGGCCGCTCGTCTCAGTCAGGTAAGACTGCTTCCATCTTGGCTGTTTCTTTTGGATTCACAGGAAATTGCTGGAAACTATAACAAAGCATGAGGGGAAAAGTCCCTCAAGGAGGCTTCAACCCCCAATCCTAATATCAAGGTCACTTTGTTTTGTCAGTGAGACCAATTACCAACAGACAATCCATTAAAAAACAGACATTTCTGCAAATAATTTGACATTCATAGTATGAAAGCCAATAGCTGGTCAGTCGCAAATGATTTGTGCTCCAGATAGGGCAGATTTATTAATACTGTCTAAGGCTATGTTCACACGACGTTTTGCATCCGTTTTTTACCAGAAGAGAAACTGCATCCAAAAAAACGTACCCGAAACGCAGCTCCCGATGCTTTTTTTTTGCGTTTTTTGGTCCGTTTTTTCAGGTAATACACAGGTTTTATTTTAAAAGCTATCTTTAAGTGAATCACTAAAACGGGGCCCATTTGTCTCATTTGATCTAGAAGAACGTCGAATTTTGTAACCTAATGCCCAACTTTTCACTAGAGTGGAAAGTTGGGTTTAAATATAGTGTAAGAGGAGGCCCACTAGGGGGAGCTTAAACACCATTTTACATGTGTTTCAGGCAAGCCCAATAGAGGGGCTAACAGCTTTTTACGTTTTCAGATGAAGGCTAATAGAGGGGCCCAAAAAAATTTTACTGTGTTTAAAACTTTTAAATCACTTTTTATAATATTGAAGATGAAAAACGGGTTTTTTTTAGAAAGAATGGGTTTTTTAGAAAAAGAAAAAATTTTTAATAATAAAGGGTTTAAAAAGTTTTAATAAAAATTTTATAAATTTATTGGTTTCATATAATACTAAAACCATTCAACTTTTATAAAAACTTTTTAAAAATTATTAGAACTTTTATAATTTCTATAAACCCCATTCTTACAAAAAATGCTTTTTTATCATGAAAAAAATTTTAAAAAGTGATTTTAAGATTAAAAAACATGTAAAAAAACTATTAGGTTTTCCCTGAAACACATGTAAAATGCGGGCCCCCCAAGGGGGTTCCTAAGTACGTCTTTTTGGGTTTTAAAGTTTTAAAAGTTCTTTGTAGATCAAATGAGACCTCTAGGGGCCCATTTTGTTATTACACTTTAAATTTTTAAACCAATGCGTTTTTCGGATGCCCTTTTTCATATGAAAAGCCATCCAAAACAAACCCAAAAGTATGTTGGGGTTTTTTGGATCCGTTTTTTTGGGCTCCAAAAGCGACGGCATTGTTTCATAGGAGGATTTCACTTGTGTAAAAGCAATTAGAATTGACATTCAAATTTTAAAAAGGGAAACCAAAAGCGCAAAAACAACGCATCGGGATCACCTCTAAGGGAGATGCATTTTTTAAACATTTAAAAAGTAAATCAAACTGCACATTTTTAAAAACTTTTTTGGATCCGTTTTGGGTCCAAAAAGGGATAAAAAAAAAACTTGTTGAACAACCCAAACACTAGGCAGTGGAACGTTAGACTAGACCATCTTAGAGTGCGCCAAATGTCTAATAACCGAAAGCTGGGCATGTGTAAGGTGTAAAGCGACTAACATTTTCCCTATTAGTTGTTTACTTTGAAAACCACAGTTATGGCAACATTTTGGCACGTGGCTGCGTGGCCACATATGCCAAGCCACACACCCTCTATGTGAAACCATGCCCCTTTTAGCGCTGATTTGTGGAACAAGGTACAGAAGTGTCTAAGAACTAAAACTCCTAGTGCATGTAATAACAGATGCCATCTTTTTTTGGGCCCAGAAAACGGTGTATTAGTAAGTAACTAAAACAACCAAGTACTTTTTTTGTTAATAAGATTTTTATTAGAATTTCGTTTTTTAACAAAATAACCAAAATCAGAGGTAACACATATATAATCAAAGCAGATAAATGAATTGAGATTACGTCTGTAAAATAGAACTAAAAATAACAAATATGCCATGTACATTCTCAGTATGAAAGCATACAACGTACAGATACAATCAGATAAAGATATATGAAGGCCATCTAAAGTAGTATTACGCGAACATGGTATGATTCAACTGCTGCAAGGAGTAGGTTTGGAAACTTTAATCAATGTTGGTCAGAGGAGCTCCAAGTTATGAAATGTAGGATGAGTCTATCCAAACTTTCCATTTGGACTTCCTCTTAGCTCCCAAGTGCAACTACTTCACTTCTATATGTAGCCATCAGTTTGGCTGTCTTCATTTGTTTCTAGATGGAGGTCCCAGAGATGAGTATACAGTGCACCATTAGTACTTATCCTTGCTCTAGTGCAGGGGTGGGCAATTAATTTTTTCCATGGGGGCCGCTGAAAAGTGCGATTTTTTGGGGGCCCGGACTAATAAAAACAAGGGTGAATGGGGGAAAAAAAACGTTTTTTGGGTGTTTATTTTTGTGGAAACACGGGGTTTTATCTAAATACCCCCTTTACTAAAATGGGAAACCCCCAGTAAGGAGTATAACGCTCTCCTCAGTAATTTTAGATGTAGATGTTTTCCCCTCAGCCCTTCAGGATATACAGCTCCCCCCATCGTCGGGTAATAATACAGCTCCCCTCACAGTCGGTATATACACTCCCCTATTCAGCCCCCGGGTATATACAGCTCCCCTCAGTCAGTGGGGTATAACAGCTCCCCTCAGTCATCGGGTATAAAAAGCTCCCCTCAGTCAGTCGGTAAAAAACAGTTCCCCTCAGTCAGTGGGGTATATACACCCCCCCCCCTAAAGTCAAAGTCGGGTATATACAGCTCCCCTAAAGTCAGTCGGGTATATACAGCTCCCCTCAGTCATCGGGTAAATACACTCCCCTCGTCAGTCGGAATATAGATAAAAAACAGCTCCCCTCTCAGTCAGGTTTTAATTTTATGACCAAAATAACAAAACATGATACTCCCTTGTTTTCCCCTCTTCCCGGCCAAGCGTCTCATCTTCCACCCAGAGCTTCCCGGCTGGTGGCTTTGGACTTCATCCGCCACGCCGGGGACGTCCCCGCAGCCCTGGCCCGTCATTATTACTCTGTGTGCCCCAAAAAGGGGCACGGCGCGGTGAGGGGGAAACACCGCCCCTGCCAATTTCACCCAATATACCCGGTACGGCCCCGGCGGCCCTCAGCAATACCCGGCCCCGGGCGGGCCTTTTCAGCGCTACTTTAGCAGACCGGGACATGAACCCCGGGCCCATCCGACGAGCGGGCGGCCGGGTTTCGGCCCGGGGGCCGTACTTTGCCCAGGTCTGCTCTAGTGATATGTGGCATTTTTCCACTGACAAGGAATATGCATGTCAAAGAGGATACACCAGACTTCAAAGCCCCCCAATCCGACGTTTTGGGGTCGCACGAAGGGCATTGCCAGATGTTTCCCCAAGCCGCATGTTTTGCCTCCCCCTGTTCTGGTACATGTCCTCATCAGACCATTTTATTACTTCCTCATTATTCGGTTAAAATGCAGTTGTGTGAGCAAACGTTTTACCTTATACACGGGTTTGGCTAATTTTGGTAAATACCCATATGCAAAAGTACGACAGCTGAATGTTCATCCAATTGACAGTGATCCCCTCTGACGCCACATACAGACACTTTTAATAGGATTTTTTCTATCGGGAGACAAAAAATGTTAATTTTACCAAGCGAAACCCTTTTAAACCCTTTTAAAAAAAACTTTGGGAGAACAGAGCTGAAGCCCTCATATAAGTTAGTGTTTGGCTAATGATTCTAGCACTTATTTCGCAGAACTTTAAAAAAGCCGGAAGTTCAGCCTCGGTAAATCCCAAAGCTATACCTGAATTTGGCACACTTTTTTTTCTCTCTTATTAGGAGTTTTATCTCTTCTTGTAATATTAATATGTCTCTGTCCCATTGCAGCCCCCTCAGGAGCCATCTCCTAGCACATCAGCATCATCCACTGCTCCAAAGCCAAAACAAGACCGGCGACCTCTCAGAGGAGGAGGTCAGTATGTACTGAAACCAGGAGACTCTGGGGAAGTGCGGTAGAAAATGGGTCAAAGCAAAAAAAAAACCAGGGGCGTTTGATTTACTTGCTAAAAAATGAACTATTAAACAATCATGTTTTTTCCCTAAATGCCTGTAGGGATGCCAGCTTTTCCGCAGGGGGTTGACACTGGATACCGCAGCTTACTCTGGGGTTGCGTCCTGTCACCACTGCCTCTGTGAATATGCACAAGGCCAAACTATTTCAGATCGCACATAGGCAGATTGTGCACTATAACAAGGTGTTATTCAGAAATCGGACATCCAGCTGTACTACTCTTCGTGTCCTGCAGATGGAGCACAAGAACTGACTTGGCAGTGATAGAAGTTTCTGAGGACCTGTAGGAGACCTTGGTCACCTACCAACACTTAAAAAGTTTTCACATACAGAGGAGGTGGGAAACATGGTGGGGGCTGTTTTTTCAGTTTAGGGCACTGCAAACTTCAAAAATTAGAAGAAGGGTAAACGGACAAATTACTGAGACTTTTCTAAAAAAAAAATCTCTCCCAAAATCAAACCAATGATGACGAGAAATAGGGGGTATTTCAGCAAGACATGATCCAAAACACAGGGCCCAAAGGAACTGTTAATTGGTTTTTCAGAGAAAGAAAATAAAGCGCTAGAATTGCCCACCCCAATCACCTGCCAAATAAAAAATCTATGGAAAGGGAACTAAAGCTCAAGTTCCATAGAAGGACCCAAAACAAAGTTTCAAATAAAAAAATGTATGGAAGAAGATCCAAATCCCACCTAGCAATGCATCATGTTTCCCATAAGGGGGCCATCATAAAAAAGGGTTTTTTCTAAAAAAAAATTTTAAAATACATTTCAGTGAACGTGCTCAATACTTTTGTCACTTATCATTATTGCACATAAATTAATGTATGGACATCTATGGTTTGATTTCTTTGTCGGCAGATGGAGGTTTTATTACCAACATTGGTAAAAATTTATGTCAAAAATTTTTTAGAAATAGTTTTACTTAGTTTGGGGAAACTGTAAATACTTTTTTCACCCCTGTATACCCTTTGGGTTTATGTTTTAAAAGTCTAATTTTTTTCCTCTTTTCTTTAGGTTATAACCCTCTAACAGGTGACGGAGGAGGTACATGTGCCTGGAGACCTGGAAGAAGAGGGCCCTCTTCTGGGGGGTGAGGTTAAAGAACCCCTTGCTTTTCTTTCTTTAAAAAAACCACAAGGAAAAGGGGACTGAACCGCCTAAAATGAAGCCTACTCCCCAAACTATCTAGTCTGACTGCCTTATTTGGAGTTTACATGGAACCTACAGTGAACAAATTATCTTATTTTGCAAAAAAATAAAAAAACCTGTCAGCTTTATGCGGTTTGACAACTGCATTTGGAGGACATGTTACATTTCCAGAAAATCTGGTGAGCTGTCAGTTTAACAGATGATGTAGATTCTTTTCCGGTTCACTGCGGTGTGGCGTTCTCAATGATGTTTTCCTTAGAAATGGCGTGAAGCCAGTAAGGTTGACTGATGTATGTGGGGGCCCCAAAATATTTGTTTTTTTTTTTCGGGAATAAAAAAAAAAACCCCAAATTTTTTTTTTTTGGGGGAAAAATTAAAAAATTTTTTTTTTTAAAGGGGGAAAAATTATGAAAAACAAACTATTTTAAAAATTTTAAGTTATTAAAAAGTTTATTAAAAAATTCTTTTACACCAAAATTTTTTTACAACGAAAAAGCGGGTTTTAATGCCTTAAATATGTATCTTGCCCCCCTTTTTTTTTTTTTATTTTAAAAAAATTTAAAAATTTTAAAAAGGAACAAAATTTTTAAAATTTAAAACAAGGGTAAAACCCCGGGAAAAAAAGGGAATTAAGGGGGGGGGGGAAAAAAAGGGGTTTAGGGCCCGCCAGGTTACATTTTTAGGGTGTTTGGGGGAAAATGGTAAAAACCCAATTTTCAATGGGGCCGATGCAAAAAAAAGGGGGGGTTTACTGTGGTGACCTGACCCCCAAACCGAACGAAAAAGTTAGGCCCCGAATGAAAAAGGGGGGGAAATTTCGTTGGGACTTTTGGAGCTGGCGATGTTTTCTTTTTGGGGGGGTTTAAAAATGGGGATGTGAATGTCCTGACGCCTCGACAAAACCGGGAAAGGGGGCAGTGGGGAAATTTTAGGCGGGGTGGGAGTTATGTTTAGGTTCCGGGTTAAGAAAGGAAAAGGGGGGGGGAAAAAAAGGGTGAAAAGGGGTTAGGGTGAGGAAAAAGTTTGGGGGGAAGTTTAAGATTTGCGAGGGGGGCCAGGGAGGGAGAAATTAAAATTTAAAAATTGGGGGGAAAAATATGGTGTCAAAGGGAAAGGGGGGGGAGAGTTTTGGGGGGAAAACGAAGAGGGGGGTTAGTATTAGGGGAAAAAAAAGGGAAATAAGGGTTTAGTGTTTCCAAGAGGAAAAGGGCGGTTGGGGTGTTTTTTGGGTGCAGGGCCAGGACGGCAAATTGGGATAAATGTAATTAGGGGACCCACAATTTTAAAAAAAAAGGGGGGGCCCTTTTCCCAAAAGGGGGGGGCTGTTCCCGGGAAGGCCCCAAACACCGGTTTAAAAAGCTGCGTCCCTTATTTTCAGGATTTTCCTAACCGGTCTACCCAAATTCAAAAGGCAACCAAAACCACCTTTTAAAACCCGGGGCCCCTTTTCCCAATTTCCCCCGCCACACCTTTTCCCGGGTTTTCCTTACTGCTTGTATGGGGTATAAGAAAAACGAAATTTTTAAAATAAAAATAAAAATTCCCCCTTTTAAAACCACCAAAAACCCGGGGGGAAAACAACCCCTTTATGATGGGGGGGTTTTTTTTAAAAAATTTGGGGGCAACAAGAAAAAGGTTTTCCGGAACCGGCCCAAACCACAAAAACCTTTTTATTTTTATGTCCTAATGGATCTCCCTTTTGGTTTTTTATTCCCTTTTGGGTTTTGTAAAAACCTTTTTTTGATTTTTTAAAATTTTCCCCAAATTTGAAAGGGAACCTTAAATTTAAAAACAAATTAATTTTTAAAAATTTTTTTTATTTTCCGGTTGGTTTTTTCGGGGTCCCCCCGGGAAAAATTAAATTTTTTTTAATTTAATTTTATTAAATGGAACCAAATTTTAAAACTTTTGGGGAAAAAAGAGGAGCCCCAGAGGAATTTTTTATAGGGGGAAAGGAGTTTAAAGGGGCCCCCAAAGCAGGTTGGGGGGGGAGAATGCAAAAGGAAAAGGGGTTTATTAAACCCAAAAAAAACCTAGGGCCCCCCCCCCAAGCACCCCCGACCCTGTCTTTTTAAAAACCCATTTTAAAGCCCCTTTTTTAAAAATCAATTTGTTAATCCAATAATTTTTCCCACCCCATTTAAAGGGGGAAAAAAAATTCCCAAACGGGCGGTGCCCAGATTCAGGGGGGGGGGCCCGGGGGCGCGGGGTACATCCCAAAACATCAAACCAAAAACCTGGAGAAGGGGACGGCAGGGGGGGAGCTAAAAATGCCCTTTTCGCGCCCCCCCCAACAAAAGAAAGATAGGGGGTCCTGAAAAAAAAAAAGGGAGGCAAGTTAGAATGATAAACAAGTTTGCCAGGGGGAAAAAAAAAATAAACAAAAGGGAAATTTTATTTTGTTATGAGCAAGGACCAGTTTTTCGGCATAAAAAAACAAATTTCCCCCAAAATCCAAAGGAAAGCCTATCTTGAAAAACCCCCCCGAAAAACTTTTTAAAAAGAAGGGGAGTTTTCCCCTTTAATTTTTTTTAAAAGGTATTTTTGGGGGAATTTTGACTTTTTTTTGAGTTTGGGAAAGTAAAACCCCAAAAAGGGATAAAATTCTTCAAAACACAATTATTATAAAAAGTTTGGGGAAAAATTGGGCATTAAAAACAAATAACTGGCTAATC
The DNA here is from genome assembly GCA_025379985.1 of Phyllomedusa bahiana. Classification (NCBI taxonomy): domain Eukaryota; kingdom Metazoa; phylum Chordata; class Amphibia; order Anura; family Hylidae; genus Phyllomedusa; species Phyllomedusa bahiana. The sequence goes on along the minus strand of JAODAL010008316.1, from coordinate 39,679 downwards.
AGGGGGAAAATTATAAAAAAACTAAATTTTTAAAAATGAAATTAAAGGAAAAAAACACCCCAATAAAATTTTGTTTAAAATTATTTTTAAATGGGGAAAAAAAAAAAAAGGGGGGGAAAAAAGGGTTTTACCTTTTGTTTAAAAAATTTTTTAAAAACCAATTTGGGGATTGTTTTTTTTAATTAAATTTTTGGGGGGGAAATTTTTTTTAATTTTTTTTGTTTTGAATTTAAGGTTAAAATTTTTTGTTTTTACCCTTTGGGTAGGATATTTAAAACAAAAATTTTTAAAAATTTTGGGAAGGGTTTTGGTTTTTATAACTTTTTTCTACGGGAAAGAAGGGGGAGGCAAACATTTTCAACTCTCCCTTCACCACTTAATCAGCCCCTATTTTTCCCATAAAACAATTTTTTTTAAATTGGGAAAAAACCCACCACACCCACCCCCCCCCTTTTTTGGGTTAAGTTATGAAATTTTTTTTTGAAAAACTTTAAAAAAAATTAAGGAGGTTTTAAATAAGTTTTTGGGGGGTTTAAAACCCCATTAATTTTTTCTTTTGAAGGGGATTACCAATTAAAATTATTTTTTAAGGGGGTTTTTTTTTTAAAATTTTAAAAGGGGAACAGGTGGTAGGAAGGTTTAAAAAAAAAAAAAAAACCCCGAACTTCCCGAGAAAAGGGGGGGGAAAATTTTTGGGAAAAAAAGGGGGGTTTTTATTAAAAAAAAAAAGGGGGGAAAGAGGTTAAAAATTTTTAAAAAATTTTTTTTTGTGGGAGGAAGGGGTTGTTTTCCCCCCAGTATAATTGTTTTGAGAAAAAAAAAGTAAAGTAAATTGATAAAATTTTAAAACCCCTTCCGGGCCCCCCAAAACCCGGAAAAAAGATTTACCCCCAACACAGGGAGGCTTTTAAAAAAATAAAAAAAAAAAAAGGGGAAAACCCCTTTAACTTTTTGTTAACCTTTTTTATGGGACCAAAAAAATTTAATTTTAATTTTTATTTAAAACCAAAACCAACCGAGGGTTTAAAAGGGAAAAACGCAAAAAAAAATTGGAGGGGGGGGCTAAATTTTTTGGTTGGACCCCACAAAAATTGGGTTGCCAAGGGGGGTTTTTTAAAAGGAAGGGAAAAGGGAAAGTTTTCCAAAATAATAAATTTAGGGGGAAACCCCCATTTTAAAAAAAAAAAAACCTTTTAGAATGAATGCCCCCCCCTATAAACCCCAAAAAAAGGAAAAAAAAAAAAACAAAAATTTGAAAGTATAAAATACTAAATATTAAAAGGCCAAAACACAGTTGGTATCGCTGTGAACTAAAAAGTCTGAAAATATAACATAATTTACCCTGTACGCTGAACACCATAGAAGAAAAGACTTTCAAACGCCAAAACTGAGGTTTTTGGTCATTTCATGTGCCCAAAAAATTGGAATAAAAAGTGATCAAAGAGATGCATGTATCTCAAAATGGTACCAATAAAAACTACACTTCAGTCTGCAAAAAATAAGCCCTCACTCGGGTCCATCAATTTGAAAAACAAAAAAATATTGGTTGGCAAAAATGGTGCTGCAGTGCAAATTTATAAAAATAGAAAATGTTATCTGAAGAATACAGATAGCATGTCATTTATACTGAACAAGGAAATCCATAAATGCAAAACTGTGTATGTTTTTTGGGGATTTCCCAGTACATTATATGGTCGGGTCAACGGCATCTTAAACAGTAAATCTTGTTCTGAACTGGGCTATGTGTGCTCTATTATTCCCTATGGGGCTGCCATGGCTGTGTTGCAGTTTCCGCTGGGATATCTTTTTTCACAGTACCCGACGAATACCTACAGCTTAGTGAGTAACTCTATATGAACCCACCCGAACATGGGCAAGGAGCGATTACAAATAACTTCTACTCCTGATACCTGTGATGTACTTAATAAATTATTTGCTGTAGTTTTAATTACTCATTGTTTTACATTCTATACACCAGTGTGGGCTTTAGTTCAGATCTTGGTGGGTGTTGGTGCCTAGAGCAGAGACAAATGTCTCCAAATCTGTTTTTGTAGTTGATTAGCATCACACACAAGCAGAACTTCCCTTTGTTCTCTTGAACACAACTATGAATACATTTAACAGTTGCAAAGTCAATTAAACAACATTATCATACACATACAAAGCACATGCAGCTTTGGTTTACAAAGAAAAGGCCTCAAGGTTTCTAATTGCCTTTAACAATATTCTTCAAATCTCTTCATTTAATTCACTTTTGTTTAGGTAACTTATTTGTAAGCTTTAGAACCATTCGGGTAAATTTACACAGTGTTTATATATGACTGGTTACTGATAGCTGATCCCTTTAGGCTAGGGCCACATGGCATAGGCCAAAAAACTTGTTGAAAACTAAAACCTGCTTTGAATGTCTGTCTTTTGTGCAAAGCAGTGATGTTTCCGATGAGTTTTTTGGGTGGTTTGTTGTCACGTTTTTTGGCCAGTTTTTAATGTATGCAAAATCCATATACCTTGTTAAACACCTGTTCCGTTTTTCAGCAGAACCGTCCAAAACCCGTCCGGCGGTTTACATGGACTTCAATAGTAAATTTTCTGTCCTGCTCTGTCGTTTTTTGCAACTTGTTACAAAAAAACTGCAGCAAAAATGAGAGGAAAAACACTGAAAAAACGACTGTTTTGCGTGCTGCTATCTCGCCTACTCTAAATGATTTACTATGGGCATTGTAGAAGTAAAGAGTCAGACGACAACCAGTTCCATATTCCACCAATATTAAAGACATTTTTTTTTTCTAATTCAAAAAGCTTTATTAAGAAAATACAGCATATAAGGTACAAAACATAATATGCAATAAAATGCACAGAAGGTTTGTAAAGACCAATAGGCCTGGTCGGCCTAACAAGAAAGAACAAATCCATGTCATATCAAGTTCTCATATATTATAATGTATATTGTCAAATACTGAAATCATGGTGTAAGCAACAGTAAATACCAGGAAAATAAATGAAATAAAGAGGAACATGGGGGGAGGGAAAAACAAGAAAGAGGGGGTTGCGGACGAGGACAAGACCCGGCGGCCCACGCAGCAGCGGACAAGACCCCAGAATGAGATGTAATAGTGCAACAGGTAAATAGCTATATGTGTTTCAACGCGAAGGGCGTCCAAAATTAAGAGGCAGTGGGCAGAGAGAGATATTGCATCAGCGGTAGTCAGCGAACCAAAGAGTGGTGTAGCTTGGAAAGAGAGTCAGTAAAACCAGGTTTTGGACACAATGTCAGATGAGCCGGGGTATGAGCTACCAGCTCCTCCATTCAATGTACATGCAAAATTTCCGCAAACCACTCCTCAATAGTGGGTGAGCTCTCAGATTTCGAGTGACGGGGTATCACTGTTTTAGCTGCCTGCAGAAGGTGACGCAACAAAGATTTTTTGTAGACTGGGATCGTGACATTAAACATGAATAGCAAGGAGGGTTCAGGGGAGTTAGGTAATTGAACATCTGTGAGTTCCCGAATTACTCTGTGAACCCCATCCCAAAAGCCCCGAAGTGAAGGACAGTCCCACCATATATGAGACATGGTTCCCCCCACCCCCACAACGCCAACAAGTGTTAGGCACAAGGCACCATTTATGTAGAAACAAGGGACCCGTACCATCGGACAAAATATCTTAAAACTGTCCCTTTGGAAGGGGAAAAATGACAGCTTTGTGGGTGAGTCTAAAGCATTTGGTCCACTCAAAGAAATGTTTATGTATAGTCAGTACATGTTTTATTAGTACAGAGCCATACAAGCTCAATTCACAGTGCTATGTGGGTGAGACCTAAACCGACGACAAGATCTTCTTCAAAGCCCCGGATACCTGATCCCTTTACTTGCACAATTATAAACCAAAGTATCAAAACTTATAATGGCAGTAATATATTAATTCTCCTTCTGCTAAAACCAACTGTGCCCCATGGGGTCCGTCAGTTTACTCGGTGGTGTCCATGGCTTTACCAATGCTGTTTTTTTTTTGCCTAAACATAAGTGAATTAACCACAGATATAACAAATGGTGATTTAAACAGTTCCCATTTATAGAAAAGAAAAACATTAACATAATGGACATCACTGACTCCATAAATGTCTAAATGAATACAATATTATCTTATTTATCCAACACAACTCTTGAAATATATCCAGTACCAGAATCAGTTTTTTGGGGACATTCTGCCTCGCAGAAGAAGTGGAATTAAAAAAAATGACTAAAAAGTTGAATATACCCTGAATTGGTACTAATAACAGTTGTAAATTGAACCGCAAAAAAAAAAAAACTAGCTCCAGGGATAGGAAAATAAAAGCACACAGATCATAAAATTAAAAAAAACAGTTATTGGTCTCAGAAAATGATGATACAAAGCAAATAACAAAAAGTTTTACATAACGAAAGCTTTATAAAATTATTAGAGCTGTTATGTTACTGTGTGAGTAAGGGGGTTTACTACCAAGTTGAAAAATGAAGTCTCTTTTGTTTTTTTTTTTTTTTAAACCCAAACATTAAAGGGGCCTAAGAAAGGAAGGGGGTAGGGAGGAGTCATCTGTGACATTCTAAAATTGAATAGATAAGGATATGCTGATGCATGCAGCCTGATCTGTAACAATAACCCCATACACTTTGACATTTGCTTTATATTGAACCACCCTGTTTATTCCGTACTATAAATAAAAGCCTTCGACTAGAACTTTCCAGAACCGTGGTATAAACCTGCAGAAGTGTCTGTTTCTGCATTTTCTGGGACCATAATAGCCAATGTACAAACTCACCAACTTCAAATTTACCAGTTAACATGTCATTTATTTCACACAATGAGCTGTATAAAAAGAAATCGCCACAAAACATTGAGCAATTACAGGGGGGGGGGGGTTTAAAGTTTTTGGTAAAAATGGTAAATGCATTAAATTCTACAACTAAAAATGCAACTTGTCCTCTAAGAACACAGGTCTATTAATAGAAAAATGACATAAATGGCATTACCACAAGTAAGTAACTGAACTCGATGTACTCAAAGCTCTCGCTAAGGTGAACAAAGAGAAGCATACATATGGACACCTCTGTCCTTTTGCAGCCACAATGAGCATAGAATGGAAGGTAGGAATCTCAGTTCTTGAGACCGTTCTAGGTCCCATAGGTATGACCTGTATCTATCAGACATTTCTGGCATATTCTGTGAAATGATGGTACCACCTGGAGGAGATGCCCAAATGCCACCCCCAAATTACTTATCTGTATTTGTTTTTTTTATGTTTGTTACTTTGATTTTGTAGTCCAGTTATTATGGTGGCCCATGTTCCCACTGAGGAGTCTGCATAATACAGACGCAACATGTTTGGGGTAAATGCAAGTAGAGTGAATTAGGGTGCATCCAGAGCTATTCTGTGGGGTCACCCTTGTTTGGGTGGTTACCCAGCTAAGGGAAAGGTCTAAAGGGTATTATAAGGTGAGAGGAAAGGAACTATGACTTTTTTGGTTACAGATTACCCTGCTGATGTGAAGAATCCCTACACCCCCTCCCCCGAAAATGTATAGAACTGGATCACCAGATAAAAGTGGACTATTTGGTGAATAAATATTCTTATGGTTCCAAACCAGAAACCTTTAGGAACGAAAAAAATTATTAAAAGTTATGTTTTATGGGCAATAATTTCCTTTTTCTATGAATATGATCTTAAGGTTTACCAGAATTTGAACTGTTTAAAACTGTTTTAGCGTGGAGGATGTTCTATGAAATCTCATAAATGTTCAAGATAGAAATAGCCCTTTAACCCCTTAATGGCCCATTATCTTTTGACAGCGGGCGTGCGTGTGCTCTGTCCGCAGCAACAGCAAAAGACGTTGCTGCCTACAGGTGGGGAATGTGGCTTTCCCGCCCTCAACTCATTAGGAATGGGAAATTTGTTAAAAAAGCTCCTTTCCACATCGGTCTCTCTGCGAACATCAGTAACCAATGGAAGCCTCCGATTCCCATCATTTAACCCTTTGATTGCCATGGTCCGTGACCACAACAGAGTCAAAGGGGTTTCCCCTGCTCCATAAGACCGGATTGCCATGCCTAAAGAAGCCTGGGAAAACATCTGTAAACCCTAGGACCTAGAGTAGCCGCAGGCTGCCTCATAGTAAGCCCCAGTCAGGTCACACTGTGTGTTCCCTAAAGCACCTGGTAATGAATTTGTAAAAGGAGTATACTAATACATTAAGGAGTTCAAAAAAAGAAGAGTACAAATAGCTATCCTTTAATGAGATTTTTTTCTTTTTAAAAAAGTAAAAAAAGTGTAGAAAAAAATGAATAAATTAAATAATATAAAAATATTTAATAAAAAAACTTATTGTGCATGCATTACACAAAAAAAGAAAATCTACACATATAAGTTATCCACTCGATCATAATAACCTACAGAATTAATCTAAAAAACTTGTGTGAGATGTGAATGGTGTAAAAAAATAACAAGAAACAAATGCTGCAAATATTTAAAAAAAAATATGCAGTAGTTTATATGTAAACTCCTACTACACCCTCAAAAAAAAAAAAAACCTTCTCCAACATAAAACAAGTCCTCCTACAACTGCATCATGAAAAAAATTGAAAAGTTATGACTGTTTAAGCGCAGGGAGACAAAAAACGTAAAAAAAATTAGCTGGCCTTTTCAGGCCTGGTGCTTACGGGGGTTAAAGGGCATGTGTCATAAAAAAATGACTTATTGTTTAAAATAATTTTTATGTTTAAAAACATTTTTTTTAAGAAATTTTTTGGTTATGTTTTTTTTTTTTTTCCATATCACTTTCAGTATTTTTTTTAAAAATTCTTAGGTCCGCATTTTCACTTTTTCCACTAAGCCCAAAATCGTCTACACTTCCTTTTTGTTTAGAAGTTTTTAGCAGTCTCCTCATTATCAGTAAATGCAGGGCAAACTGAAAGAGACACCAATGTTACAGATCACACAGAATCCACCAGTCCCCCAAAAAGGAGATGTCACAGCTCCCCCCCTCCCCCCCCTTCAACAGTGATTTAATTCCCAGGTTTACAGAGCATACCCAGAAAACTCCCTTACAAATCCCATGACAGAACTGTCTTAAGAATGCTAGTGCATGAAGCTGCGTAAAGTAACTCTCTGATGCTGTTTAAACAGGCAAGCAAGAATTCTTCCCCCCCCAAACATTAAACGCCGAATAAAAATCTACAAAACAGGAAAAAAAACGACTGAGAGGAAAGAATATGGATCAGGGTCTTGATTTTTAAAAAAACTTTTTTTTTGTCGGGGCCGGGGAAAAAAAAAAAATATGTCCAAATTTTCCCGGGGCCCCATTCCAAATTGTGCAAAAATTTTTTAAAGGGCCCGACCCAGGGGAAAAAAAAACCCCATGAGGTAGAACCCAAATTTGCCTCAGGGTTGGGGAAAAAAATTTCCCTTTTTTTTTTTTTTTTTTCTGACTTCCAATCGGGCAATCGGAAAAATTTCCCTGTATAAAAACAAACCCCCTCTTCCAAAAAATCCTAGCCCACTAAAATTTTTGTTATATTAATCTAAAATTTTGTACCCCCAATCCCCTTTCTTCAGAAACCCCAGTTTAAAAAAAAATTTTAAAAATTTCCTTTGAACTTTTTTGTGAATTCACCTTTAAAAATTTCCTCTGGCAGAAGAAAAGCCCTCCCCAAAAAACCCCTCCCCCCGGCTCAAAAACCTTTTAAAAAAATCCCCTTTCCCCAATGTTTAAGAAAACTTTTTTTCCCTTTCAAGATGTAAGGAAGGGCCCCCAGTTCTAATACATTCCTGGGTATAAAAAAATTTTTAAGCGAGATTCAACTTTGGGGCCCCTTTAAATTTAAAACAAATTTTTTTAAAAAAATTATTTTTTAAATTTTTTTTCCCCCCCCCCGAAAACCCCCCGGGTTTCTTTTTCCCCCTTTTCCCCCCTTAATTTTAAATTTTTTAAACCCTTTTCAACCCCAAATTGCAAATCTTTCGATATTGCAAAAGGGCCCCCAAACCCATTCCTTTTTTTAATTTTTTTTCCCCCCCTTAGGTTTTTGTACCTTTTCGAGCTCATTTTGTCTTTTTTTTCCTGTGCCCCTGGGCCCAAAACTTTACAAAAAATTTTTTCCTTTGGGGGGTGGGTCAAAACCCAGTGACAACTTTCCCAATCCCCCTGGGGCCCATTTTTTATTTAGGTAAAAAAACCCTTTCCAACTGCTTTTGTTTAAACCCACTTAATTTCTAATCGGGCCCAATCCCCTGGCGGCAAACCCAGGGCTTTTTAAGGCATGTAGAAAGGGCCCAAAGACAATCCCCCTCCAGTTCAAACCCAACCCATCAGTAGGGGGAAAGAAAGGTGTTTTGGGGCCCTTTTTAAAAAAAGGGCTTTTGTTTTTTGCCAAAAAGGGCTGGCCCTGATTATTTCAAAACTCTGATCCCGGGGATTTTCCCCCCCGCACAAAACCACCCTCTAGGGTTTACAGAAAAATGGCCCGAAAAAGAAAAAAAACTTTTTTTTCCAGTTAGGCGGCGGGGTTCCCCTTTGGGGGGAAAATGCCTTTGTTTTGTGCCAAAGGTCAAAGGGGGAATGGGCAAGCGGGTTTTGGGAGTGATAAAAGGAAACCCAGTGACCAAATAGCCCCCCCCCTTCCCAACCCCAAGGGGTGGGGCAGAAGAGAAATCTCTGAACGCCCAGAAAACGGCAAAAACTTTTGGGGGAGGCAAAAAATGGGGGCTACAGCACAAAGACCAAAAACCGGGGTGCCGGGGAACTCCCTTTCCCAAAGCCCTTAAAAGAACATGGAAAGGGGAGGCCCCAAAATTGGGGCCCAAAGGGCTCATCAAAATTTGGGAAGTAGAAAAAATTAAAAAAAACTTTTCCCCAGGTTTCCTAAATGATCTCAAATTTCTGCGGGTTCCCAATTCCCGGAAAATTTGGTTAAAGGGGTCAAATTTTGGCGTCAAAACTTTAAAGCTTTGGATCCATCCTCCCCTTTTAAAATAAAAGGGTTCAAGGGCCTTGGGGTTTGGTGGTGGGGGGTCAGGGTTTGGGGGGAATATTTTTTTCAGGGAAAACTCTTTTCCCCCCTTTGGAAACCCCAAATTTGAGCATCCTTTGGGAAAAAAACCCCCTTTTGGGGAAAATCTATGCCAGAAAAAATTTTGAGGCGTATTGAACCCAAAAAGGGGGGTTCCAACCCCCCCGTTATTTTAAACCATGGTTTACCTAATAAAGGGGCCCGGGGTAAATGAATAAGGGGAGAAAAAATGAACTTCACCCATTTTTTGAAAACCCCCTTTTTTTTTCCCCCCCCTTTTTAAATCCAACCCATTATCCTTTTAAAACCTTTGGCCCAAGCTGCGGGGCCCTAAATTTTTGGCTGCTACATTTAATTTTAAAACTGTCCCCCATAAATTCCCCAATTTCCCCCTTTTTCCCCCTTTCCATTTTCATTTTTTTAAACCCAGTTTTTTTTTTTTTTTTTTTTTTTTTTTTTTTTTTCCTTTTAAAACATGTAATCAGGGAAATTGGTTTTTTTCCCATCCCCATTGCAAAACCTTTTCCCTTTTTTTATCAGTTTTTAAAAAAAACCTCTTGCTTGCCACCTTCTTCCCCCTGCCCGGGCCCTTCCCAAACCAAATCCGGGTTTTCCCCTTTCTAATAACAAAATTTTTCCTCTTTTGGGTGTGGATTTTTTTTACAACTTATTTAACCCATCTGCAAAGTTTTAAACCCCGATTTTTTTTTTCCCTTAAAAGGCAACCCCCCTTTGTAAAAAATCATTTTTTTAAAAAATAAAAAAAGGGTGGAAAAAGGGGGGGGGCCCAATACTAATCCCGGGTGGGTACCCCCCCCCCCCTAGTAACAGGGAGTCCGTCTGATTATGCACCTTTAAATTTCCCCCCCCCTTTTTTTTTTCTATCGGGGAAACCAAATTTGCTTACCCATTTTTGGCACACTTTTTCCCCCCCCAGCCCCAAGCATTCTTATTTTACTTACCAACCTTTTGGGTGGCACAGAAATAAAATGTTTTAGAAAAATCCAAATATATAAACATCCGGGTGCCTCACCCCCAAATCTAGTCGGGAAACAAATTTCCCCTTCATAGAAGTTTATGAGATTATTTTTGTAAAACAGGACCGATTTTTCCATAAACCCAGGGGCGGAACCCCGTTATACATTTATTTTCGGGTGAGATACCCAATAGAAACTCAAAGAAAACCCTCAAACATTTTACCCACAACAGGGGTTAAAAGCTTCGGGCCAAAATTTTTCCTGGATAATTTTTTGGGACCCTTTTTTGAAAAAGGGCCCAACCACATTTCTTTGCACCAACCCTTTTGGGACATCCCCCCTTTATTATACACCCATAAAAATTAAGAATGGGGGCCTTATCAATGAAAACCCACTTAACCCCCTTTTAGGACCCCGGGGTGGTAACCTCGGGGCCCTTGGGATTTGTCTATTTTAAGTTTTTCCTAAGGCTGAGCTGCACTTTCTTCCTGGGTTAGACAAAAAACCCAATTTAAGTTGGAATTTACCTCCCCCCCTTTTGCTCATCAACGGGAACCTAATCCTCCTGGGTAAAAAAGGGGAAAGAAAAATTTTTTAATAGGTTTGTTTTTTTTTCTCAATTGCCCCTCTATAGCCCTCTCCCTCTGTACTTTTTAAAGGGCCAACATTTTTTTTTAATCTTTTACTGTTTATTTTTTTTAAAAAAAATTTTTTGGGGGGTTTAAACTTTTATTTTCCCTTGGAAATAACGTTTTTTCGGGTCTCCACTTTGCTGCCTTAATAAATTTTTTTTTACATATTTTTTTTTTTTTTATAGCTTCTTAGGGGGCCTTTCTTCATTTCCCATCCTTTTTTTAGTAGCGGAAAAACCTTTTTTTTTTGTTTTTTTATTGCCTCCTTTACAAAATCTTTTGATTTCCCCCCAAAATTGGGGTTTTTTCCCCGTTTCTAAATTTTTTTGTTTTCCATATGGAAATTTTCCTCTCACAGTAGTAGCCAGGGTTTTTTAAAGATCTCCCCATTTTATTTTTTTTTTCTGCAATTTTTAAAACAAAAACCCCCTCCCCGTCAATAAGGTTTAGGGGGCCCCAATAACAGGATAAAATTAGCCTTCCCAAATTCAGTGTTTTTGTGGGCCCCTTTTACAAAAAACTTTTATTGGGAAGGGTAAATGGAAGTTTAATTTTAATTTTGGTCACTATTCCCCCCAGGTGCCCCTCAACCTTAACCTTTGTTACTCTGTCCCGGTCCCATTAGTCAATATTAAGTCTAGAAGAGCCTTTCCTCTATTTGGTTTTTATGCACCATTTTTTGGGGAAAAATAATTATCTTTAGTTAAAAGACAAAAAAATGTTTTTCCCTTTGAGAACTAAAAGGTTTCAGATTCCCAATTTATGTCTGGGTAGTTAAAAATTGGGCCCCAAAAAAACAACCCATTTTTTATCAGATGCTTTAACTAAATTTTCCTTTGGAGCATATCTTTTATGGGTTTTTGTTATAATTTTTTGGGGGCCTTTTTTCAGACTCCTATTAGAAAATTTTATTACTTTTTTTACCCCCATTAATATTTTTTCCCCAAAAATTCCACCTGTTCATGTACCTGTAAACCCAAACTTCCCCGCATTTTTGGCTTCAGACAGGAATTTTTCATAGAGACAGACACCTTTCCTGGTGTTTAAAGGTCACTTTTTAAAAAAACTGGGAAAACCCTGCAATTTTAACCCCCCATTTATTTCTCCGTCCACCCTTCTCACTTTTCCCCACTATGTCAAAATTTTTCCCTTCTCAATTAAAAATTCCCAGTTTCCTTTTATTTTGTTTTTTCAGACCCCGTGACATTGGTCCAACAAGCAATTTTGGGGGGTTTTTTAGCTTTTTTTTCCTTTCTCCCCGTTCTTTTTAACTATTGCTAAAACCCCCTCCCCCCCACTCCCAACCTCTGAAATTTTTTATAATTCCCCCGCTCTCTATCTTCACTATATTTCAACGCTATTTTGAGTAGGGCCCCCCCCCCCCCCGGTCCCTAGTTTAAAAAAAAAACCCTCCACTTCCTGGCCCTTTTGGGCCCCCCAAAACAGCGCCCCCCTCCCCATTTAAATTTCGGCCCTTTCCCCACAAAAGAGCCTGTAGCCAGACAAAGTCAGCCCCCGTTTTTTCCCCCAAAAAAACCCAAAAAATTTCCCCCCCCTTTCCCTAAAAAAACCAATTTTTGAAAACCACTTTAAACACCTCTTTTAAAACTCCCTCTGCCCCTCTGGTGTGGCCCGTGGAACAGGTAATAGTTTTTGAAAATATTACCCCTTTGGAGGGCCTTGCCTTTAGCTTTTTTGGGTCCCTGAAATCATTTTTAAAGGGGCACTCCCCCCCTAAAACAACTTTGTCATTGGTGGGCCAATGTGGACCATTTAAAATTGATTCCCCACCAGCCCCCCCCCAGCAAAACTGTTTAAACCCGATCAGCGATATGTCAACCCCCCCGGGCCCCCGGGAAAACAACATACTGTTCGACTATCCCGGTCTTTGTTGGGAGATTTCCCAAACGTTTCCCCCTTATAATGGAAATTTAAAAAAGGAAAAAAAAAAAAATTTCGACAGAATTTCCCCTTTTAAACATTTTTTTTTAAAGGGGAAATTCCCTCAATATTACGACTTTAATAATTAGTATTGCTGTGCATTTTATTATAAAGTTTTTACTGAAATCGGGTATGTTTTGACAAGTTTCCTTTGCACCTATATCATGAGCTTTTGCATGCATGCATGCTTCAGAAGAATGTCATTATCTAGAGAAACAAAATAACAAACCCGGTCTTATTCCCGCTTCCTAGAGTGTTCCCAAGGGAAACCTTTCAAAGTTTGGGCAGTTTGGGGGCAAACAAAAACATTCAGTGATTTGTTTTGTCTTAGAACATCATTATATGTAATAGTTCTCATGTTTAAATTCCCCTCATGAAATGGTGGAAAACCGTTTTTTTCCCGTTTTTTGGGAGGGGGGCTTTTATCCTGAAAAGTTCCTGGGAGTTTCTCCTTTTGTAAAGTCACTTAAATAAACCATTCATTGCCTTCTCCTCCAGCTGGTTTGCTTTCTTTTTATGTAAATAACTGTATATCAATTAAATAAATACAGGCTTTTCTTTTGTGGACAGGTTTAAACCCCGAAGAAAAAATTCTGTCCACCCAAAAACCGACTTTGTATTAAACTTAAAACTTTTTTAAGACTTCAGTACACTTCCCGTTTTAAAGGGGTTTTTTTGAGAAATTTATTCCCTACCCACCCATACAAAAGAAGGAATCAGCAGATGAACAATCTTCTACAGGGACAATAATGAATGTCCCCAAATTTGGGCCCCCAAAAAAGGGCCCCTTTGGCCTAAAATCAAAAACTGCTCGTCCTTTGAGGGACACCTTGCCGCCTTTAAGCCGCCCCAAAAATGCAGGGCTCCCCCAATGCTTAGCAAACATATGTTCTTTTTGGGAAAAACCCAAAACCCCAAATCCCATACAAATCGAGGCAACAATCATTTTTTTGGAAGGAGGGAAAAAAGGGTGTATCAACCGTGAAACATTAATATGACACCTTGCAAAAAAAAATAAAAATTATTTTTTCGGTTTTCCAATCCCCGTACCACATTCCAAATTCCCACTTTCTAACTTATCATCAAGTGCTAAACTTTTTGAAGAGTAGGATCCTAAACCAGGAACGGGAATTCAGTTCCAATGCTTTTGATGAAATTATAGGACCCATCTCTTTTAAACACACTTTATCAACAATATACGGCAAACTAAGGATCCCGGTTATTTATAACTGGGACAAAAAACTCTTCTCAAAATGGGACAAATTTTTCCCAAATTTGGAGATCCCACAAATAGCACTGGAGGGCTGGAATAAAGTCTGCAAAATGGTGGTCAATGAAAAATGGCAGGAATCATATTTCCGTTTCCTACACCATGCTATTTATGGGTTCAATATTCCCCCTCAACCTTCAGCACCAAATCGTAAACTTGCATGCCCAAAATGTCTCCAACCCAAAACGGATATGGTCCATGGGCTTTGGGGATGTGAAAAAAACACAAACCTATTGGAAACATTTGGTGTCGGTCATCAAGACAAAATGGGAGATTGACATCCAGTTATCCCCTGAACCAATCCTTTTCCATGACTTAAAGGGGTTTTATCGTTACAAAGATCATGTCTCAGATTATGGGGACAGTAAAAATAATCACTTTTGTAATTGGGTTGCATTACCTCAGTCACTTGGTTTAGCAGATATCAGCTTCTCTGTAAATCTGTATTCTGTTTCTGCTGTTGCTCTGTTGCTGGTCGGAACGCCCCTTGGTCGATTCCCTAGACATGCCCCCTGCACTGTGATTGGCTGGCTGACATTTCATTCAGCCTGTTGGGATACGCACCTAGACAGGAAACGCCCCGGCCACGCCCCCTGCGCTGTGATTGGCTGCCTGCACACTCTGTGTTTACTCCCCTCTGAGCTGTTAAAATTGATAGTGAAACCAAGGTCTGCTGGCTCTATGTACATCTCCCAGCTCTATGGTGATGATCTGGGCAATGACTGGCTGTTTAAAGTGCTTTTGCGAAGAGGTTTTTTCACCTCCTCACAGGTCCAGTCCTTAAGCTGCTGCTTTGAAAAGAGGGCGTTCTGTTCCTCAGGGCTAATGCAAGCCCCGCCTCCTTATGATGTCATCATTTGTAGTGTATAACATAAGGATTCAACACTATGTCTGTATAAGCTGCTTGTATAGTGCAGTGCTTAGCTGATCCACTCTGCAAGCTCAAGGTTAGGAGTTCAAGTCCCATCAGTATTTTTTTTTACTTTTATAAATTGTACACATATGTAAAGATATGAAAATATATGTGTAGACATCTATAATTGTATTCATATACACACACAAAGCTCCCCTATATAGTGTCCCATTGTCACAGTAGTCACACCAAGCACTTCCAACATATGTGATACAATGCATATATTCTGGGGGATGAGACATGATATAGGGGAGCTATGTATGTGTATATATATCATTATAGAGATTGACATATATATTTTAGGTCTCTCTACATATGTGTAGAATTTAGGGGGGAAAAAAATATACTCTGTGAGGGGACTAGAACTCCAAACCCCTTCGTTGTAAAAGCAATACACTAATCACTGCTCTACCGCTGCACAAACAGCCCAAGTTAGTTACAAGCTGAGCAGGGCCTTCTCTCAAAGCTGATTTGCTTCTCCTCCCCATTGTTTTCACTCACATGTCACTGACAGGAAGCAGAGATCTTTACTTGAAGCTGACATTTGTCCTTGCAGTTGAGTAAAGGTCTCTGCCTGTTGTCAGTACAATTTGGGTGAACACCACTAGAAGTTAAAGCTGTTGGCTTTCAGCGTAATTTGTGTGTAAACTAAGACATATGACAGGTGCTTGCTGGTGTTTGGAGCCTTAAGGCTGCAGAAATAAGAAGCATGCAGGAGGCTACAGAGCTGTTATATCCAGACAACCTTCTGCATCCCCTACTTCATACAAAATGATGATGTCACAGTTCTTCAGTGAGGGGAGACACATCTCCTGGGAGGAGAGACACGCCTGCTGAGAGAAGAGACACGCCCCTGGATTTCAAACTCAATCTGAGAAAATTAGCTGAACAGCCCAAACAGCTCAAACGATAACACCCCTTTAACAGGGATATCCAGGTACCAGTCCCTGATACACATTATATTATTAGCGGCAAAACGGTGCCTTATAAATCGGTGATTAGATGAGGTCTTGCCACCTTGCAAGAAATATGGGTCCAAGTTAAAGGCTACCTGAATATGGAACAAAGAGAGGCAGAATTGGCTAAAAACAGAGAGCTTTTTTCAAAAATGGGGCCCTTTCTTAGAAAAGGTCCTAACTAAAGAAGATCTAACACGACTCATTACCCCCTTTCACCATACTAAGTGGTACCTGGAAAATGATCTAGCTGGCACCCTGGGAATCTCTAAATTGTAACACCCTAAGATGGAAACCCATCTTTTTACTGTGAAGGGAAGCCAGAGATAGCCACTCCTGGAGAGCGCTAGCACAGACCCAGTAAAACATTAGTTCTAAAAGAATTTCTTCTCTAGTTCCCTAAGGAACGATACAAGTGACTCACCTGGTGCACATTAATTGTTAAAATGTTGACTTTTTTTTTTATCGAGAAAAACTGGACAAGAGATATTGTATAATCTTCATTTATTAATACATGTACTCTTTACAATAATTTTGCACTTACCATACCGTGCATAACATGGACCTGATTACAATGCTTGTTACATTGACGAATGTGGATGATATCCTGTTGTTTATATTATTATTATTTTTTTTATGTTATCATAGAAAACTCAATAAAAATATGGTTAAAAAAAGGCCCTTAGGTCCAGCGGATTATCTTCACTGAGAGCAAATGAATGGGACATGGTGAAATCCAATGGGCCAGTCTTTCTTGGCGCTCCCATACACGTTAATTGGTTGGTGGATTCAGCTGTCATTTTTCTAGTGTGTATAGCCAGCTTAAAGATACGCCTGCATGTGGAAAATTGATTATTTCAACCAAAAAAAATATTTAATCAAGTGAAGTTTAACTACAAATGAGCATTGTAGCTAACTGTTGAGACTGACATTGTCCGAAATAAACATAGCTAACAAGCAGTTGCTAATTTGCATGTACTCTTTCCATGAAAGAACATTCATCCCTCACCTGGTGTGATGTATGGCCTGTTTGAATGATTGTAATAGCCAATATAGACTAAAATGGACATACGTGCATCAACAAAACAGTCATTTACCCAACATTAACTTCTGTCTTGTTTGGCCACCTTTTTAGGTTGGCTTTTAACGGTTCTGCTGAGCCACATTTGGCTTCTCAGGGTTCTAAGGAATTTAAGTATCATTCAGAAAAGCCATAGTAGATCTGAATACGACGCCAATGGGTGCTGATGGTTGCACTTGGTGTTGGGCTGCTTGGTGACACTGGCCAAGTTGGGCTCATGTGGTGGCTCTTTTCATCATTTCACCATAGTAAAGGTCCAGTGTCTCTGTAAGCTTACCACACACCTAAGTAAGACTATACTTAATTTTTAGCTGGACACAGACATTGCATATCTGCAGATTAGATCCATAACCTACATAAATGTCAGCCTTAATCTCCAGATATCTGCCCTCAGGCAATCTCCGATCCTCAGAAGTCCTTCTTCTCTTCTCTCCTCTTGTCGGCTTCTCACACAACTATCTCCAATTAATTTCCCATACGTACCCCATACTCTGGAACTCACTACCCAATACATCAGACTGTACTTCACCTTTACAACTTTCATAAGTGATCTGAAGACCCATCTTTTCAGGATAGCCTACAATTTACAATAACCCTGCTGCCACTACATAACCATACCAACATGTCTATCCTTCACCTTCTGTCTCATTCCTACTGCCTTGTAGATTGTAAGCCTTCCCAAGCAGGGTCCCTCTGAACCAGTTGTTATTTAGTGTTCCTGTTGTACTTTGGTCTAATTATGTATGTAACCCCCTACGTGTTATTAATGGCTTTAAAAAATAATAATATTAGAAACTCTCTGCAGAATACAAATGCGATAGTATCCAAGTGTTTCTCCCAGAGATACATATAACAAGAGCAGAGGTATATGTATCTTCCATTTCATTGATAAAACAGCCAAGCACGCCTTATAATGGAGTACTGGGACTAGCAAGTGTCAGTCAGATGATTGTTCCACAACAACTTGGAAATATGTATGGTCCAATTTATTTTTGTAGCCTATTACCTAGCTTTCAGATATTGCCTTCATTCTGTATGTATACATTTGTGTAGGTGGTTTTCATGGACTCTTTGGATTTAGGGGCCTGTTATATGAGCTAATGATATCACATACTGTAAGGGCTCATCCCCCATGTCAGAAGACAAATGGCTTTTCTCCACGATGGGCTTTTCCCATTGACATGTTCATATTCCGTCCGAAAACCGGACGGAAGAATGAACATGTTCAATGTTTTTCGGGCGGTGGTGGAAAACCCGTGCAGAGGGGACTGCTGCACAGGTTTTCCATAGCAGCCCGGTGTGTTAGTTTGCGGACGGTTTTTCACACGGTCTGCAAAACCGCAAACCGTCTGAAAAACCGGCCGAAAACCCGTGCCGTGGGGACATGCCCTTAAAAAATTAGTACAATGTGGCTGTATGGAAAACCCATGCAGCAGTCCCCACTGCCCAGTTTTTCGCCCGGTGGTTTTTCTGCCCGCGGGCCGCCCGCAAAACGTTCTACATGATCATTCTTCTGTCCGGTTTTCGGACGGAATATGTGCATGTCAATGTTAAGGGGAGGGCTTTTCTCCGCTCATCGCGGAGAAAAGCCGCCCCCCTCCCCCCCGCGGTCATGTGCACGGCACACAAACCGGACAAATATCGGTCGGATAAACCGACTGCCATTTGTCCATTGCCATGTGAACGCACCCTTAGGGCTTGTTCACACGGTGTTTTAACTCCGTGTTACAAGCGCTTTTTAGAATTGTCTCTGGGACCGACAGGACGGATCCAGAGACGGATCTAAACAATTAACAGTGAGATTATCACTGCGGGCTATGAGGAACATGCAGCGCGCTCACATGAGAGGTCGCCGCTGAGTGTTCCCCTCCTGCCTGTCAGCTCCGTCTTTGAAAGAATTGAAATGCAATTCTTTCAAAGCCGAAGGTTGGAAACATTCAGCGGCGATCTCTCATGTGAACGCCGCTGCATGTTCCCCATAGTCCTGTCGGTCCCAGAGACGGATCTAAAAGGTTCTTGTAACATGGAGTTAAAACGCCGTGTGAACAAGCCATAAGGGTGCGTTCACACTGCAAGTGACAAATACCAGTTGGTTTATCCGAATGGTATTTGTCCTGTTTTGCTGCCGCGGAGGGGAGGGGGGGCGGCTTTTCTCCGTGATGAGCGGAGAAAAGCCCTCCCCTTCACATTGACTTGCACAGACTCCATCCAGAAACCGGACAGAAGAATGCGCAGGTACAACACCTTGCGGGGCCGGGGGCCCGCGGGCGGAAAACCCGTGCAGTGGGGACTGCTGCACGGGTTTTCCATAGAGCACCATTGTACTCATTTTCGGCCGGTTTTTCAGATGGTTTGCCTCATTTCAAGCGGTTTTTGGACTGTTTTAGTCACAAAAAATGGTCTGTTTTTCGGCTGTTTTCGGTTTTTGAACTGTTTTTGTAACTGTTTTTGTCCCGGTTTTCCAAGCGGTTTTTGGACTGTTTTTCAAGCTGATTAGTGTACTGAGTGCAAAAGTATTCCTGATTGGTGCAAGAACCATGTGATTTTTTTTTTACCTCCACAATTTAACAATGATGCACAAAGGCCAACTTTTGCACTTTCGCTTTAAGCACATGTATGTTAACAGCATAAAAATTTGGTTCGTTTAGGATAAAAAGAGAATTTATAGATTCTCGTTCACACTGAAGTGCTTTGCAGGACCTTCCTGTGTAAAAAAAACAGTGCAAAAGGACCTCCAAAAACACAGCCACTATAGATGGTGTCATTCTTCATTTTTTTTTTTGCAAAAACCGAAAACCGCCCAAAAACCACGTCAAAAATCGCTCGCTCAGTTTTGAGTGGTTTACATTACTCCAATGTTAATCTTCCGTCTAGAAACCAGTAAGAAGAATGAACATGTTCTATGTTTAGCAGACCGCCGGCGGTGTGAAAAACCATCCGGTGGAAAAACAGTGCAGTGGGGACTGCTGGACGGTTTTTACATTGAAGTCTATGGGAGAGAGTTGCTGGCAGGTTTTCAGACAGTTTCTAAAACCGCAAACCGTCGGAAAAACCGTCCAAAAACCCTTTCCGTGGGGACAAGCTCTAATACGAACTTTTATTTCTGCCCAATGATCAAATGAAGAACAATAAAATGCTTGTTTGTTGTCCATAGTGTTTTTCTAAGGGCATAAAAATGATCATTTTGTGGTTGAGCTGTAAGCAGTAAAGTAAAACAGTATTGATCAACAATCTGTATGACAACTGTTTGAACATATCCATAAACCAACATTAGATGGCAAATGCCAAAAGTGTGTCATTGTGCCCCATGTTAGGGCATCAGTAGATCCAGATGCATAAGAAATGTATACAATGTCTGCTAGTGTAATCCTTCATAGTTATGGGACTACCCAGACATACAGTTCCCTATTTTTTTTTTCCCTCGGCTTTGACTTTTGTGTGGTAATTGTTGTTTATTTTGCTTTCCTGGAGCCAAAAGCTATAAGAACCCTTCTTTGCTCCTTTTCTGATCTAAATGATTATATCGCCTCCACCCCTTGTGGTGCATTGACTGATAAGCAAATTATTCAAAAGACAAACCTGATTACATTCAACTTCTTGGTAGTGATAGATGTCTTTATTGCCAATGCTGAAGGTCTCTTTCACATGGAAGTATTCTAGTCACTTAGGCTTTGTCTTTACAGTACACAAAAACGTCCGTTTTTTCAGCGTTTTTCATTTTCAAAAAACACGGCTGAAAAGATGTCCCATAGACTTTAATAGTAAAAACATCCTGTTGTCTCCACAGAACTTTTTTTTTCTGCTCATTTTTGTTACTGGGCAGGGCAGAAAATTTAGGGGGACATGTCTGAAAACTGTCTTGGTCTAAGGCCTCGATCACACAGCTTATTTCAGAACGTATTTACAACGGATTTCCGATGTAAATACGTTCTGAAATCAGTTGAAAATCAGTTGCAAATAAGTGTCACTAAGTGTGGCACGTATTTGTAACTGATTTCCCGACGGATTCACCATCTACAATCATTGTAGGTGGTGAATCCGTCCGGAAATAATTGACATGCACATTGTTTTTCCGTTCCGGATTGCCGTCGTCAATCCGCGGCGGCAATCCGGAACGGAATTTTGCGTCGTGTGAACGACGAGCCGTATTTTCTATTGAAATCAATAGAAAATAGGCTGTGACTTATTTTGGACGGATTTGCCGACGGATTGACGATCGTCAATCCGTCGGCAAATCCGTCCGAAATAAGCCGTGTGTGAACGAGGCCTAAGACTTTTCTTGTTGCCTATAGCAACCAATCAGCATTCCTCTTTCATTTCATATAGAGCTCTGAAAAAATGAAAGAGGCGCTCTGATTGGTTGCTATGGGCAACAAGAAAAGTCTTAGACCTAGACAGTTTTCAGACATGTCCCCCTTACTATTGAAGTCTAGGTAAAGCGACGGACGTTTTTTGACAAAACACTCACTGAAAACCAAAACCGTTCATAAAACGAGTTTTTTGTCCAGTGCATGTCAAAAACAGCTCAAAAAACTACCGCTTTGTGCATTTTTTGGCACGTTTTGTGTGGCTTTTTTTTTAAATAAATGCACAGTATTAGAATTGCTGTGGATTTCTGCAAAAAATGCGTCAAAAAACGCCCGTTGCTTTACATAGACTGCAATAGTACATTTTCTGTCGTTTTTTGCAACATGTTACAAAAAACGACCAGCAAATGGGAGAAGCAGAAAAAAAAAACGTTCTGTGAAGATTATAGAACGTTTTTACAATAGAAGTCTATGGAACCTGTTTTCAGTCGTTTTCGTTTTCTATAAACGCTGAAAAAAAAGTAGTTTTTGTGTGCAGTAGAGACATAGCCTTAGGGTATGTTCACATGGCGTCTTGTGGCACCTGTTAAAATGCCCTCGGATTTTGGACGGCATTTTAACATTGCTGTGTAGACATAGACTTAGGCTATGTTCACACAGCATAATTGCAGGGCGTAATTACGCTCCACAATTATGCCGTGTGTTCGGGAGCTCACGTCGATCGGCGCGAGTTCCCGTGTGGCGGGGTGGCCGGCAGCCCGACGGCCCCTAGACATTCATTACTAGCAGCACGTATTCGCCGCTAGTAATTGACATGTCACTTATCTCCCCCTGCGGCGTATTGTCCGAGCGGGGAGACGAGGCTTAATCCATAGTTCTCTATGAGAACTGTGGATTACTGTAATGACTGGGGCGCAAATATATGGATGCATATATATGGAAATATGGACCGAAATGCGCCCCAATCATAGCCGTGTGAACATAGCCTTATTCATCAATACTGGTAAGCCAAAACCAGAGAAGCATAAGCCTGCATTCACATGACAAAACACTGAAACAGAATTTAAACAGAAAAAACAACTAATTTTGAACTGATTTTACTCTATTTTTGGTCAGGGTTTCTCTCTCCAGAAATCAGTTCAAAATCTATCAGATTTTGTGTTGTGCAGACTACTACTCGGATTTTCTATTCAGTTTTAAGTAGTAAAACAGATGGAAGCCTTCACAAGGTTTTCAGATGCCATGTCAAGTGATTTGGGCCCCGCGATTCCACCACGGGGGCCCCCCGATCGCAGTGAGGAACTGTGCACAGCACCATTTCTCATTGATTTAGACGCATTTTCTCACCTGTAGTAGTGCACTGTAATTAAACTGCCTTTATTATCAGGCAATTTCAGTTACCTAAATTGTTTGGAAAGGTGTATGGGTGTGTTCAATGGCTTATTTTGGGGCGCATTTCGGCACGTATTTGGCGGCGTTCTGCGCTTAATACGTGGGGAAATGCGCCCCATAATTACGATAATCCATAGCTCTCATGGATAAACTATGGATTATGTGCGGGGAGATAAGTGACATGTCACAATTACTTGCGGCGATTACGTGCCGTGAGTAATGAATGTCTATGGGGCCGGCGGGCCTCCGTCCCCCCGCACCGCGAGAGTACGCACTGATCAGTGCAAGCTCCCGAAACACACAATGTACTGTGGCGCGTACTACTATACGCGCCGCAGTACATCGTGTGAACATACCCTAACAAGTGAGTATTCAATTATTGTGTTTTATAATCTGCAAAACTTCAAATACAATAAATTATTACTCACTTTCCAAAAAATTTAGATAACTGAAAGGAGTAGATTTAAAAAGAATGTGAAAAATAAAGGAAGGACTGCGCTGTGATATTTTTTTTCATTAAAATGACAATTGCCACTATGGAAACCTGACGGACCCCATTGTGGTCAATGGGGTCAGTTGGTGTCCATGTTGAAATGAATCCGTTTACACCTCTGTGATGAAGGCTCTGAACGGAACCCCCAATACAGATGTGAATTTGGCATTCTCCTTCTTGCTGGCTCCATTTCTGGCTTTGGCTCAAAAAACTGCATCAAAAACTGCAGTGTCATTTTTCCAAAAATAGCTTTGTGTAAAACCACCCTAAGTGCAGCAATAATGTTGATTTGCCAAGAAAGAAAAAGTAGTAAAGATAGAAAAAGTAAGGTGTAAGTAGTACAATGATCCTTGCCCTTTTTCTACTCTTGGTTCACTTCAAGTTCAGCTTTGAATTTGAAAACAAGTCCATAAATATACAATTTTGACATAAAATATGCGTATGATGATGTGTTTGGAGGAACATACAAAAATTCCAATGTATCTAGCCTCCTTCTAGGAAGATACATACATAGTCTGTACTGTTGAAAAAAGCCAAAGTACATAAACTTCAGCCAGGGGGGGGGAAAGAGGTGTATGAAATGAAGGATACAGGTCATTTTAAAGTTTTGTTTTCCCTATTGATGACTTTGGAACCAATTAGGCAAGAACCAATCGCCCTAAAGCAATATTTCATCTCTGAACCCAAAATTGCCATCAGACTGGATCTGGACTTTTATACGGCTACAGAAGTAGTAATATCATTTAGTTGTAAGTAGCTTAATGTACTTGCTGTGACCAACTCCTCCTGCAGGCTATTCCACAGATACACAGTTTTTATGGTAAAGGCTTGTTGTCTCTGGAGATTGAAACTTTTTTCACCAGGTGGAAGGAGTGGCCCCTTGTCTTTAGAGGGGGGTTTTATATGAAATAGCTTTTCACCATACAATTTGTTGGCGAAACCTACTGAGTGACAGGCCTTGGGAGAATCATTCACATTCTTTCTTCTACCAAGCACTGAGCAAAAAAGAAAAAAAAAACTAGAATTTATCTGAATCTATAGTCAACTTGTATGCAATGTGGCTGATGAGAACCTTCGCAACCAGTCTGCCTCAGATGACTTAGCTGTTCCTCTCAAACCTAGGTTAGCACTGCTTGCAGCAGGATAGCAGTATGCATGACTACAGACCCAACTATATGATATATTAATCAGATATTTGTTAAAAAAATAAGTGGACTTATTATGGGTTTTGTCCCCAATGACTTTCACTGTAGAAATAGCATTGTAGCATAATGACATGTCCAGTAGTAAGTTTCTTTGGGTTTAATCTAACTCCTGGTGGGATGGCAGATGTAATTCTGCAGATGCCATTCCCTTGTTAGGAGTAGTCATCTTTTTGTTTTTTTTTTAACATATTTATTTCAATAGTATGGGTACATATCTCATCAGGTCAGAAAGTCGTAGGCATGTAGACCTCGGTGTCAGACATAATATCATTACTGACATTTTGACATATCTTTCAGTGTATGCATCATACAATATTCATTTGTAACATCCAAAATGGAGCAAGAACTCTTGTAGTTTAGGAGACATCTAAACAAAAGTCCAGCATTAGAACCATGGTGCTTAAAGTCCCAGTAGGTATTCATCAAGGCATCATAGGGCTGTGCCTTCCAAGGGCCATGTATCTAAAATCCCAGGAAGTAGTGTCATCCAAAATATGTTACGTAATATAAAAGACAAACCAGCAAAGGCTATGTTCACACGATGTACTGCAGCGCATACAGTACGTGCCGCAGTACATCGTGTGTCTCGGGAGCTCACGCTGGGCAGCATGTACTCCCACAGCGCTGGGGGGGGGAACCCGTCAGCCCCATAGACATACGTTACTCGCGGCGGGAAAGTGCTGCGAATAAGTGACATGTCACTTATCTCCCCGGGCATATAATATGATCGTATTGGACGCCCGGGGAGAGGAGGCGTAATCCATAGTTCTCTATGAGAACTATGGATTACCGTAATTTCGGCGCGCATCTTGCCCGTATTAGAGAGCAAATACGACGTGAAATACGTGCCGAAATTACGCCGTGTGAACATACCCAAAGAAGGAATTGCCTACTGTATCTCACCTGTCACCTATTAAATAGTCATGTGTCTATGCATAATACTCCTGGGTGCCTCCCAGATGCTCATGCAGATACCATCCCGTTAACACAAAAGGAGATACTAACTGTTTAATTTCAGTCCTTGTGCAAATTTTTTTAATAAAAACTCTCCACCTCCTAAAAGTAGTCACTTTTTCTGCTTTCTGAATTGTTGTATGGTACAGAGTCCATCTGGCAAGGACAAAATACTGGCCGGATTTTAAATTAGAACCAGACCAATATTTTACACTCAGTTTTTTGGCATATTTTTTTACCGTGGTTTTCAGATTCAGCCAACACATTGAATAGTAATAATATAATAATAATAATAATCTTTATTTATATAGCGCCAACATATTCCGCAGCACTTTACAATGTTGAGGGTATAATCACAGACAAAAGACAGACATTGCTCAGTGAGAGCTACTTACAGATGAGGCACAAGGTGTGAGGGCCCTGCTCGCAAGAGCTTACAATCTATAAGGGTGTCTGGGGGGAGACAACGGGGGAGAAGTGCTGAATATACAATGGCCCAGCCATGCTTTATAAATATGGGGAGGTTTACATATAAATTGGGTGAACCTGCCACCCTGACAGTACATCTATATACAGATAAGTGCCTGTGAGTGCCCTAGTGTAGTGAGTGACAGAAATGTGTGTGATAGAAGGTGTGGGTTAGCAATTAATGGTCTTGATAGGCCTGCCTAAGAAAATGTATTTTCAGGACACTCTTAAAACTGCGAAGGCTAGGATTGTGCCTGATGGTACGTGGTAGGATGTTCCAGAGAACGGGTGCAGCACGTGCAAAATCTTGAAGACGGGCATGGGAGGTTCGGATGATTGTGGTCCGTAGTTTGATGTCCGCAGCTGAGCGGAGAGAGTGGGTAGGGTGGTAGACAGAGATGAGGGAGAAGATGTAGGGAGGTGCAGCGCTGTGGAGAGCTTTATGGATGAAAGTAATTAGTTTAGGCTGTATTCTGTGCTGGATGGGCAACCAGTGCAGTGATTGACACAGGGTATATATAAGGAATACGCCCCCAGCACTCTCTGCCAGTTTGTTGGTGTGCGTTCAGTGTCTTTAGAGAGTGTTGGAGTCTGTATTGATTACCCGTGTACCAGTCCGTTCCGCTACGTTTCCTGACCTTGCCTGTTTGCCGCCTGCCCTGACCATCTGCCTGACTCTGACCATGAACCTCTGCCGCCCGTTCTGACCTCCTGCCTGTCCCCGACTACACCTCTGGATTACATTTTCCGCCATTTTATGAGTGAAATCCGGCAGAAGAATGAACATTTTCCAAGTATTCTTTGAAAAACCACGGTTTTGAAATCCAACCGCAAAAAAATCCAAGCCGTGTAGACTACAGCTCAAGCTTTCTACTGAGGTCTATGGGGATGGTTGATTATTATTTATTGTAGAGCGCCATTAATTCCAGGATGCTGTACATTTGAGCGAGGTTACATACAGAACATAATGTACGTCAAACAAGTACAATAACAAGGATAAATGACTAACAACTGGTACAGAGGGAGAGAGGATTCTGCCCACAAAGCTTACAATCTACAAGGAAGGAGGAAAGAGACAGAAGGAAGGTATGTGTGAGGGTTCGGCGGATTCGCTGGACCACTGCAAGCGATGATAATTGAGCCACGCCAGGAAGCGGAGTCTAAGTAGCCCCCAGTATTCACCAGAGCCCGCCGCAAGGCAGGATGGACTTGCTGCGGCGTGAGGCTACCAGGTCGCTACCCCTGACGTGACTTGCTTGCGGTGGTGGCCAGGGTACGGCGTGGTACAAAATCGTAATCCAGAGGCGTAGTCGGGGACAGGCAGAAAGTCAGGGCAGGCGGCAGAGGTTCGTGGTCAGAGACAGGCAGACGGTCAGAGCAGGCGGCAAACAGGCTAGGTCAGGAAATGTAGCGGAACGGACTGGTACACGGGTCATCAATACAGACTCCAACACTCTCTAAAGACACTGAACGCACACCAACAAACTGGCAGAGAGTGCTGGGGGCGTATTCCTTATATAGGACCAGCGGCCGTCAATAACTAATTAATGGTGCGCTGGCCCTTTAAATCGGGCAGGGGGGCGGCAGTGGGGCACCGTGGCACCCGCACCAGCCCCCATGACAGTACACCCCCTTAGGACTCCCCCTCTTTTTACGGAACTTGGAGAGACGGTCAGGTGACAGGTTGCCCTCAGGTTCCCATGAACGCTCCTCCGGCCCGAACCCCTTCCAGTCAATAAGAAAGAACCACTTTCTCCTCACTGTCTTCTCCGCCAGCAACCTCTTGACCTCAAAGATGTTATCAGGAGAAGGCGAGACGGATCCACGGGAGAAGCGATTCAGCACCACAGGCTTGAGGAGCGAAACATGGAAGGCGTTCGGGATACGCAGAGTAGGAGGCAAGCGGAGCTTGTAGGACACTGGGTTAAGTTGCCGAAGTACAACAAAAGGGCCCGGATACTTAGGGCCTAACTTATAACAGTACGTGGAAATCCCTAAAGAAGCATTTATGCTATCTATCATACATGAAAAAACTTTGAGACTCTCGGTTCACATATTTTGATCAAAAGATGTTTAAGCTGCCCACGACTTTCAACGTGATCTCAAAATCGGGCAGTCTTATGCTATCTTTACCTCTCAATCGAGCCAATCAGGCCTCTCACTGGGTCAACCGACCTCCATTATTCAGAGAGAAAAAATAAAAAACACCCAACCTGCAAGCTGCCCTTCTTATGACAGCCTGTGAGAGTGGGCGGGGACAGAAACCCAAAATGGAAGCACCCCTTCCTTCCCATATAGGTTAAAGTCGTGGGCAGCTTAAACATCTTTTGATCAAAATATGTGAACCGAGAGTCTCAAAGTTTTTTCATGTATGATAGATAGCATAAATGCTTCTTTAGGGATTTCCACGTAGTGTATTGCCCTTTTTGCAGAAATGTGCCGCTGGCGGCGGTCTGTGTGTGTACATGTATAATTACATGTGTGCCGCAGCCCTGCCAGTGGCACCCAGGTTTGCATACGTTTTTTCAGAAATGTTTTTGTGTGCAGAAACATACGTTATACTTGGTGTACATTGATTTTAACCTAGATGGAAAGGAAGGGGTGCTTCCATTTTGGGTTTCTGTCCCCGCCCACTCTCACAGGCTGTCATAAGAAGGGCAGCTTTGCAGGTTGGGTGGTTTTTATTTTTTCTCTCTGAATAATGGAGGTCGGTTGACCCAGCGGGAGGCCTGATTGGCTCGATTGAGAGGTAAAGATAGGATAGGACTGCCCGATTTTGAGATCACGTTGAAAGTCGTGGGCAGCTTAAACATCTTTTGATCAAAATATGTGAACCGAGAGTCTCAAAGTTTTTTCATGTATAACTTATAACAGGTCCCCTTCAAGCGGAAGTATTTGGAGGACAACAAAACACTATCACCTGGATTAAATAGGGGCGGAGGTCTATGGTACCTGTCAGCCTGGATTTAGGTGAGAGCGGAGGCCCGTGGAAGGGCCTGACGCGTGGTTTGCCAGAGTGCCTTGATGTCACGCACCTGGGCATCCACGGCAGGAACATGACACGAAGTAGCCAGAGAGAGGGGTGGGCGGGGATGTAGCCCAAACACCACAAAAAAGGGAGAGGCCCCAGCGGATTCTGAGTCTAGAGAATTATAAGAGAATTCTGCCCAGGGGAGGAGGTCAGACCAATTATCCTGACGGGCGGATACAAAATGTCATAGGTAGGTACCTAACACTTGGTTAACCCTCTCTACCTTCCCGTTTAGTCTGTGGGTGGTATGCAGACGAGAAGTCAAGCTGAATCTGCATCTGACCACATAGAGCACGCCAGAATCTCGACACAAACTGGACCCCCCTATCCGAGATGATATGCACCGGAAGGCCGTGCAACCGAAAAATGTGGTGGAAAAAGTGCTGGGCCAGCTGTGGAGCAGAGGGTAACCCAGGCAGTGGAACAAAGTGGGCCATTTTCGAAAATCTATCTGTCCCTACCCAGATGACAGTGTTTCCAGAGGAGGCCAGGAGGTCCGTAACAAAGTCCATGGCTATATGGGACCAAGGTCTTTCTGGCACCGGGAGAGGCTGCAGCAGGCCCGCAGGTCTGAGACGAGGCACTTTATTATGGGTACAAGAGGTACAGGCCAGGACAAAGTCTCTAACATCTCGAGTGAGAGTGGGCCACCAATAATAAGGAGAGATTAGTTGCAGAGATTTATGGATTCCAGGGTGACCAGCTGTTTGAGAGGCATGTCCCCGCTTCAGGATACGAGGGCGCATGGCAGGATGTACGTAGGTCTTACCAGGAGGCAGATGTTGAAGATCCACGGGAGCCGCCGTGAGGAGCCGTTCAGGAGGAATTATGTGCTGCAGAGGCGGCTCTAGGCCCACCGTGTCCGAGGATCTAGAGAGGGCGTCCGCCCTGACGTTCTTTTCGGCTGGCCGAAAGTGAAGGAGGAAGTTAAAGCGGGCGAAGAAGAGTGACCACCGGGCTTGCCGAGGATTCAAACGCTGAGCAGACTGGAGATACAGAAGATTTTTGTGATTGGTGAAGATCTCAATGGGATGGCGAGCCCCCTCCCGCAAGTGTCGCCATTCTTCTAGGGCTAACTTTATGGCCAGTAGTTCCCGATCACCAATCGTATAATTTTGTTCGGCTGGGGTAAAGGTCTTGGAGAAGAACTCACAGGTCCGCAATCTCCCTGAGGAGGACTTTTGAAGAAGGACAGCGCCGGCACCTACTGAGGAGGTGTCCACTTCTAGGACAAATGGACGCTGTGGGTCCGGGCGAGACAGAACAGGAGCTGGAGCGAATGCTGCTTTAAGACGATTAAAGGCTTCTTGGGCTTCGGGAGGCCAGGACTTGGGGTTAGCATTCTTCTTGGTGAGGGCTA
This sequence comes from Phyllomedusa bahiana, assembly GCA_025379985.1. Taxonomy (NCBI): domain Eukaryota; kingdom Metazoa; phylum Chordata; class Amphibia; order Anura; family Hylidae; genus Phyllomedusa; species Phyllomedusa bahiana. The sequence goes on along the minus strand of JAODAL010008316.1, from coordinate 9,655 downwards.
CCATTGGGGCCACCAGTGTGGAGAATTGCGGGATGAACTGCCTGTAATAGTTTGCGGACCCCAAAAAGCGCTGGATGGAGCATGGACCCACCGGTCGGGGCCACTACAGGACCGCTGAAAGCTTGGAGGGGTCCATCTGGAGACCTTGATCCGAAACGATGTACCCTAAGAAGGGCAACGATGTGCGTTTAAACAGGCATTTCTCCAGTTTGGCATAGAGCTGGTGGGTACGGAGACGTCTGAGCACCTGGCGGATGTGGTGGCGGTGAGTCTCTAGATCTGGAGAGAAGATTAAGATGTCGTCCAGATAGACTATGACGCAGACGTAGAGAAGGTCACGGAAGATCTCGTTGACGAAGTTTTTTAACACAGCCGGAGCGTTGCAGAGGCCGAATGGCATGACGAGATATTCGAAGTGGCCATCACAGGTATTAAAGGCCGTCTTCCATTCATCGCCTTCCCTGATACGAATCAGATTGTAGGCACCGCGTAGATCCAATTTGGAAAAAAAATTTACGCCACGTAGGCGATCAAACAGTTCCGAGATCAAAGGCAGGGGGTATCGATTTTTTATGGTGATTTTATTTAGGCCACAATAATCGATACAGGGCCGGAGAGTTCCATCTTCTTTTCGACAAAGAAGAATCCGGCCCCCGCAGGTGAGGAAGACTTGCGTATGAAGCCTTTACGGAGATTCTCCTGAATATACTCCGACATCGCCTTGGTTTCTGGGACAGAAAGAGGGAAGACTCTGCCTCGGGAGGAGTAGTACCGGATTGCAGGTCAATAGGACAGTCGAAGGGCCGGTGCGGAGGAAGAGTTTCGGCCTGTCTTTCGGAGAAGACGTCGGCTAGATCCTGGTATGGAGTGGGTAGATCCGGCAGGGGCTTCGTAGGCTTTGCAGAGGCGGGCCGTAGAGCTGGACGGAGTACCGGAAGGCATTGTGAGTGGCAAGCCGGACCCCAACGGACAATCTCGCCTGTGTTCCAGTCTAGGGTCGGAGCGTGCTCCTGCAACCAAAGAAGGTCCAGGAGGATTTCTGAAGAGGAGCGAGGCAGAACGAGGAGTTTCAGAGTCTCCTTGTGTAGAGCGCCTATCTGCAAGGTGAGGGGCACAGTGCAGAACCGAATAGCATCCTGGAGGCATTCGCCACTGACAGAGGAGACGAACATGGGTTTCTGCAGAGTGGTCACCGGGAGACGGAACTTGGAGACCAGTGCGTGGCTGATAAAATTACCAGTGGACCCCGAATCAAGGAAGGCGGTGGCTTGAAAGGTGCTGTCCGGAGAAATTCCACAGAGTACAGGAATGGTCAGACGGGGAGAGGCCGCACTGACACCTAGGGATGCCTCTCCTGCGACCCCTAGATGCGAGTTTCCCAGGCGCACCGGACAGTCCCCAATGAAGTGGCCAGAGCCGCCACAATAGAAACATAGCTGCCTCAGACGACGCTGTGAGCGTTCCTCCTGGTCAAGTGAGTCCTTTCGACCTGCATGGGTTCGACCTAAGGAACCGTTGGCGGAGGAAGTGGAGGTCGTTGAAAAACGGGAGCTAGACGAGGTAGCTGCCGTGGTCGGGTGACCTCCCGTTGGAGGCGGAGCTCTTGTTGTCTCTCGGCAAAGCGTATGTCGATTCGGGTGGCCAACCGAATCAGTTCGTCCAGAGAGGATGGCAGATCCCGACCCGCGAGCTCATCTTTAATGCGCCCTGAGAGGCCTTGCCAGAAGGTTGCCACCAACGCCTCATTGTTCCAGTCCAGTTCAGAGGCTAGGGTGCGTAACTGCATGGAGTAGTGACCCACAGAGGAGTCGCCCTGACAGAGACGAAGCAGAGCTGCGGCAACGGAGGAGGTGCGGCCAGGTTCCTCGAAGACGGTGCGGAACCCCTGGAGGAAGGCTTGCAGATTAGCAGTCAGAGGATCTCCTCGGTCCCATAGCGGAGTGGCGCAGCCAGAGCTTTGCCCGTGAGGAGGCTAATTATGCAGGCCACCTTAGCCCCCTCAGTAGGAAATTGATGCCCCAACTTCTCGATATGGATGGAGCATTGACTGATGAAGCCTCTGCACTTCTTGGGGTCCCCATCATAGCAAGAGGGGAGCGGCAGATGCAGAGAAGGTCCCGGTGCAGGAGCAGGTAGCGCCATGGCTGCAGGAGCGACTGGTGCTGGCGAGGCGGCAGCAGCCGCAGGCGGAGGTAGACGAGCCGCAAGGTTCTGCATCATGGCCGCAAGCTGGTCAATACGCTGGCTCTGCTGGGCGACGGCCGTCGAAACGTCCCGGAGTTCGGGCAGAGGTACCCTGGCGGAATCCATGGCCAGTTTATACTATGAGAGTTCGGTGGATTCGCTGGACCACCACAAGCGATGATAGTTAAGCCATGCCATGGAGCGGAGTCTAAGTAGCCCCCCGGTATTCACCAGAGCCCGCCACAAAGCGGGATGGACTTGCTGCGGCGTGAGGCTACCAGGTCGCTACCCCTGACGTGACTTGCTTGCGGTGGCGGCCGGGGTACGGCGTGGTACAAAATCATAATCCAGAGGCGTAGTCGGGGACAGGCAGGAGGTCAAGATGGGCGGCAGAGGTTCGTGGTCAGAGACAGGCAGACGGTCAGGGCAGGCGGCAAACAGGCAAGGTCAGGAAATGTAGCGGAACAGACTGGTACACGGGTCATCAATACAGACTCCAACACTCTATAAAGACACTGAACGCACACCAACAAACTGGCAGAGAGTGCTGGGGGCCGTCAATAACTAATTAATGGTGCGCTGGCCCTTTAAATCCAGTCCAGCCGTCGCGCGCGCGCGCCCTAAGCAGCGGGTACGCGCGCGGCGGCCGGGACAGGCAGGAGCGGCATTCACAGGAGCGTGGAAAGGTAAGAAAACTGGTGCCAAGGACTGGGCAGCGGGGGCATGGACGCGGGGAGCCGCGGCACCCGCGCCGGACCCCCTGCGGGTAGGGGGGCGGCCGCGGGGCACCGCAGCACCCGCGCCAGCCCCCATGACAATATGTTTGTGGGGTGGAGTAGTCGCAGCAGGGTTATTGTAAGTTATCCTGGAGAGATGGGTTTTCAGGTATCTTTTGAAGCTAGTGATAGTGGAGCAGAGTCTGTGTTGGGGCAGTGAGTTCCAGAGTGTGGGGGAAGCACGGGAGAAGTCTTGGAGATGGTTGTGTGAGGAGCTGACAGTCGGTTTTTCACCAGTTTCAAATCCAAAAACCATGTCAAAAACCTTGAGGGAATCTTACCTTATTTACGATCTTGTGGATTGTCTACTATGTTTATCTGACTCCCTATTTTTCTCTTTATAGGAGATTGTTGAAAGAATGATACTCTGGACTAATTTTCTTATTATGCCTTATTTCTGTTTATTATATGCAGGGCTTAGGTGTGTCCAGGGAAGTGGGAAGGATGCTTTTGGTGAGGATAGTTTTTTCTTTTGGTTTTGTATGGTTGTAAAAATTGTTAACAAAAATATGTGATTCAAATATTAGTTAATTAGCTTATCAAATTACTGACGATTTTGTGATTACGGAACCAAATTTGTGCCATATAAGATATTAGTGGCTACAATACAGATACAAAAATCTTGGCATGACTCCATAAACACTAATCTGCAAATTTTCCATGTTACACTCACCTCTAGGATTTATGTATAATCTATGTGTCCTAGTGGAGCCTGTGATTTACTTAAGTGCTAATACGGGGTGTGTCTGGATAATCCTGTTCTCCTCCAGCTATTGTATGCTGATAGCTTACTCCCCATGCCATAGCTTTGTCATTCAACAAAGAGCTTTCCTTTGTTTCTTTGAGGTCAGTACATAGTTTCTCCAGAAGGGGGAGTCATAACTCATTCATAAATGACTGCTTCCTTTTATTGCTGAAGTCAATTGTTAATATATCCTGCCAGGCTTTTATTATGCTGAACGTATGGCACTAAGTTGGAAAAAAGCCACTTACTTTGTTGCTCAGGGAAAACCGCACACCTTACTCAGCATGTGTCTCTCTTTCTGTCTTCACAGTATCACATATGCAGCAAATTGTACAGAGTTTGGTTCCCATTTACATAGTTACATTGTTATGGCTGAAAAAAGACAAATGTCCATAAAGTTGAACCAAGAGTGAGAAAAGATGTGGATAAAGGGAGGAGCAGAGGGAAATTTTCAAAGGGGTTTTCCAGGACCAATCAATATTCGTTGGTCCGTTGGGGTATGAGTAAAAATAGAAGATAAGACTCATACTTACCTCCCGGATGCTCCCGGTACATTCAACCAGAAAGTAAGCAGCGAGCGTCCAACGTTCACATGACAGCTCCAGCCAATCACAGGCCACAATTTCGCACGCACGGGCTTATGATTGGCTGCAGCTGTCACGTGAATTCTGAATGTTTGCTGCTTCAGCATCCGGCAGGTAAGTATGAGCCTTTTCTTCTATTTTTACTCATACCCCGAAGAATGAACGAGCATTGATCGGCCCTGGAACACCCCTTTAAGCTTTGTTTCCCCTACTGATGCAGACTTTGGAACCAATAAGGCAAGAACCAATCTGCCCTACAGGGATATTTTATTCCTGATACCAGTATTACCAACAGAACGGATCCAGATGTTTTATACGGCTACAAAAGTAGTCGTATGAAACATTCTTTACTCAATGTAAAGATTTTGTAAGTTTGCAGAATTGAAGCAATCTAATATTTATTTGGTGTTGAAACATTCATCGTTACGCAGTAGACATGATATTCAATTAGAAATAAATAAATAAAAGATAATAATATAAAAATAATTAAAAATAATAATACAGGATAATAAAATAATAAAATAGAATATGACAGGATAAATCAATTGGAGTATAAAGTGTAAGGCTGCCTTTACACATAGTTTTTTTGTGAAGCAAAAGTGAGAAAACGTACTGACAAAAATACGCTGCAAAAACAACTCCCTATAAAACTACAGCAAAACGTGACCATTTTGGTTTTTTACACATACAAAAAATGGGACATTACTTACGCAAAAAACATGACAATTTTTTGGGCCATCTTCACAGCTCAATGGCTGGACTAGACTGAACCCAGTAGCAGGTAACTCTGGCCCATATGTTACCTGGGAAAAATTATCAGGTGCAGCTTATTGCTGAACAGCAGCTCACACACCCCACTGCTAGGGGAACAATTAGATGATAAAAAAAACTGCACATTAACTTAATACCTGTTCACACCAGCATGCAGAAAAGCCGCAGTATAATGCAGTGGGAGATTACACAAATGCAAAAATACCAATAAAACAACCACTCACATACCCTCAGTGCATGAGGGGGGGTGGTTGCTAGTACTACAGTTACATATAAATAAGACGATACAGAAGGGTGCCATAAATACAGATACGTGTGGTACACCATGCTGGCTTACAACCTATTAGTGACACCCATACTATTAAATTAGGCGGGCTGCCCAGAATTTTCTGGATGTCCAACACAAAACACAGACACCCTCCGCTCCCCAGCATTGTTGGGCAGATAAAAAATATGACATACTGGAAAAATGTTAAATATGAGGTATTAGGCAGATCTCTGGATGGACTTTTCCTCTTTCCTACGTGTGGCATGTCTTTGGTCTCCCCCTGTCTTTGTAGTTCATGTTCAGTATCGGGTTACTTTTGATTTACTGGTCATTTTTAATGGCCTATGGCTTAAGTTGGACCGGAAGTATCAGGTGAATTCCTTTATTTTTGAATATGTAGCTTTCTTATGTATCTCCTCCTTTTTTACTCAGTTAGTACTTGATATTTTGCTTTGTTTTTTTTATTACGAAGCTATGTCTAAGCTAGTGCTGTTTGTTCATGTTACTCCTTTGACTTTATATTAGACACTTGATACTGTAACAACTATTTTCTTTTTTTTCTTTTGAAAAAATTTAATAAAGTATACAGTTTAAAAAAAAAAGAGGTATTAGTTGGTACAGGGGCCCCTGTACGCAAGCTCGCAACCGGCATCAAATGTCCTCATGTTTTGTTTTTTGCCAAAAAATGCAGCATAAAACACTATGGGCCTTATTTATGAAGCCGGCCTAGCGGTAAGACTGTCTGTGTTGCCCATAGCAACCAATCACACCTCGGCTTTCATTTCATATAGTGCTCTGGAAAAATGAGAGGGGCGCTCTGATTGGTTGCTGTGGGCAACAAGGACAGTCTTACTGCTAGACAGTTTTCATACATAAGGTCCAGTGTGTGAAACCACCCTAATATAAGCCATCCAGTCATAGCACTAAGTGCTAGGTGTGGTGGACTGAATTATATCCATATCTGAGAACAGCTCTATGACAGGTCTCTACACAGCAGTGTTGGTATAATACACATATATGTCCTCAGGATTTTTTTCTCTAATACTGAGTTTAGATACTACAGGTGATGCATTGGAAAGGCTAGACTAGCCTTCCTCCAGGCCAGGGAATGACGACTCTCCCTGCCAAGCTTCCCTAAGGTCATGTCCCCACTGCACGGGTTTTCGGCCGGTTTTTCAGACGGTTTGCGGTTTTGCAGACCGCCTGAAAAACCGGCCGAAAATTAGCACAATGGTGCTCTATGGAAAACCTGTGCAGCAGTCCCCACTGCATGGGTTTTCCGCCCGGGGGGGCCGCCCGAAAGACATTGAGCATGTTCATTCTTTCGTCTGGTTTTCGGATGGAATATGAACACCTCAATGCGAGGGCTGTTCTCCACTCATCGCGGAGAAAAGCCGCCCCCCCCCTCGCCCCCCCACCCCCGCGGGCGTGGGGACGGCCGCAAAACCGGACAAATACCGGTCGGGTAAACCGGACGGTATTTGTCCGCTGCCGTGGGGACGTGGCCTAATGGTTGAAACGTCCATCAGTCTTGGAATAATTTTTCAAACCAGCCATCAATCATTGGTGTTTGAAGATAGGTGTGTGAACGGCCTGTAGATAGCTGCTGGCTTAACACTTATTTGACCAACAATATGTCCCCCTGACAACCCCTACATAAACATGCACAGATCGGTCATGCACACACGTCTATGGTGACAACCTGGATACTGCAATGCCAGACATATCAAGGAACTAAACACCTTGGAAAAGGAAGGATTCATGTTGGAATTCAAAGCTCATGTATGAAAACTGTCCAGGTGCCTATAGCAACCAATCAGAGCGCTCCTTTCATTTCATATAGTGCTCTGGAAAAATGAGAGGGGCGCTCTGATTGGTTGCTATGGGCAACACAGAAAGTCTTAGACCGAGACAGTTTCCATGGCAGATGTCTTGGTACAGCTGAGCTGTCCTCGTACATATTAGACTGTATGTGCATGTATGTATCACACTATGTATAAAAGGAGCAGCGCACAGTCCATGTATCACACTGTATAGGGGAGCAGCGCGCAGTCCATGTATCACACTGTATAGGGGGAGCAGCGCACAGTCCATGTATCACACTGTATAGGGGAGCAGCGCACAGTCCATGTATCACACTGTATAGGGGAGCAGCGCACAGTCCATGTATCACACTGTATAGGGGGAGCAGCGCGCAGTCCATGTATCACACTATATAGGGGGAGCAGCGCACAGTCCATGTATCACACTGTATAGGGGAGCAGCGCGCAGTCCATGTATCACACTGTATAGGGGAGCAGCGCGCAGTCCATGTATCACACTGTATAGGGGAGCAGCGCGCAGTCCATGTATCACACTGTATAGGGGAGCGGCAAGCAGTCCATGTATCACACTTAAGGGGGAGCAGCGCCAGTCCATGTATCACACTATATAGGGGGGCAGCGCCCCAGTCCATGTATCACACATAATAGGGGGGCAGCGCAAAGTCCATGTATCACACTGTATAGGGGAGCAGAGCGCAGTCCATGTATCACACTGTATAGGGGCGCCGCATGCACGGCCTGTATAACACAGTATAGGGGGCGCAGCGCGCAGTCCATGTATCACACTGTATAGGGGGAGCAGCGCGCAGTCCATGTATCACACTATATAGGGGGAGCAGCGTGCAGTCCATGTATCACACTATATACGGGGAGCAGTCCATGTGTCACACTCTCTAGTGGTCACAGTCCATGTATCACACTGTATAGGGGGAAGCAGCGCAAGTCCATGTATCCACACTGTTATAGGGGGAGCAGCGCACAGTCCATGTATCACACTGTATAGGGGGGAGCAGCGCACAGTCCATGTATCACACTATATAGGGGGAGCAGCGCACAGTCCATGTATCACACTATATAGGGGGAGCAGCGCACAGTCCATGTATCACACTATATAGGGGGAGCAGCGCACAGTCCATGTATCACACTGTATAGGGGAGCAGCGCACAGTCCATGTATCACACTGTATAGGGGGAGCAGCGCACAGTCCATGTATCACACTGTATAGGGGAGCAGCGCACAGTCCATGTATCACACTGTATCGGGGAGCAGCGCACAGTCCATGTATCTACACTGTATATGGGGGCAGCGCACAGTCCATGTATCACACTATATAGGGGAGCAGCGCACAGTCCATGTATCACACTATTTAAGGGGACCCAGAGCACGAGCCCATGTATCACACTGTTTAGGGGAGCAGGCGCACAGTCCATGTATCCACATGTATAGGGAGCAGCGCACAGTCCATGTATCACACTATATAGGGGGAGCAGCGCGCAGTCCATGTAATCACACTGTATAGGGGGAAGCAGCGCACAGTCCATGTACCCACCTACCCGTATAGGGGGAGCAGCGCACAGTCCCACACTCTATAGGGGGAGCAGCGCACAGTCCATGTATCACACTTAAAGGGGACAGCGCACAGTCCATGTTCAAAACCTGTATGGGGGGAGCAGGCGCACAGTCCATGTATCACACTTTTTGGGGGAGCAGCGCAAAATCCTTTATCACACTTTATAGGGGAGCGGGCCCACAGCCCATGTTCCACTTTAGGGGGGGAGCAGCGCACAGTCCTTTTTATCACACTAAAAGGGGGAGCAGGCAGTCCAGTTTCAACTTATAGGGGGAAAAACCCAGCGCCCCCAGTCCAGTTAAAATTTTAGGGGACGCACAGCCTGTATACCTGTATAGGGGGGCAGGGGGCCAGCCCATGTATCACACTGTTGGGGGGGCAGCGCCAGCCCCATGTTCACACTTATAGGGGGAGCAAGGCGCAATCCATGTATCCACTTATGGGGGGGGGAAGGCCCGTTTGGATAAAAACACTGAAATGGGGCGGGGCAGGCGAAAGTCCTGTATCCCTGTATAGGGGGAAGCGCCGTTGTATCACACTTATAGGGGGAAGGGGGGGGTCCAGATCAAAGTATGGGGGAGCAGCGGTCCATGTTTATTTAAGGGGGGAGCAGCGCCATTTTGTTCCATTTTTTAAAATCACGGCATTTTGTTTCACATTTTTGGGGGGGTAGCCGGGGGTTCAAATTTTCCAAATAGGGGGTAAAAAGGGACGGTCCAGTATCAAACAATGGGGGCCAGGAATCTGTTCACATAAAGGGTGGGGCCCCTTTCGGGGCCCTTTAGGGAGCAGCGCCGGGGCAATATAGGGGGAAAAAAGGAAGTCCAAGGACAAAAAAACACGCTTTCTGATAATTGGGGGGGCAGGGCAGTCCATGTATCACCTTATATTGGGGAAAGCGCAAGATTTCCCCACTTTAAGGGGGCAGCCACAT